>CAKNYM010049221.1:141603-159595 GCA_932195095.1 Andricus curvator | reverse complement strand
GTAAGAACAAAGTTAAAAGTTACATAAAATAAAACTTACATATACCTTTCGATGCTTGAAAGGGCAAGAGAGTGATCTGTTTTGTCGGTTGGATCTCCGTTTTTATTGTAAAACACAGACGGAGTTTTAACGGATGATAAAGTGAATTAACTTGGAAGTAATTCAACAGTGAAAAGGTGTACGAACACTTTCCAATAGTGGTAGTGCGATACAGGGTTCTATAACAGTCACCCAATCCACACTTGAGTTCTTTTCGCGAACGTTTAACACCGCGGACTTTATCCGTAAAAGACTCACTTTACGACGACCGAAAGTCTCAGCCGAAGGGACTTAGTTCAAGACTGGAACACGTTAACTATTTTGAATTGAACTTGAAAGACGCGACTTATTCAGAGTGTTTCTTTGGTCACAATGAGATAGAAGCCGTAACTTTGTCAAAGCGATTCGTTAATCGTAGATCGAAGTGAACAGTATGACTGCCGAGAACGTAAGACAATTGACAGGGATGTCGCTGGGGTTTATATATGATGGGTTCTCCATGCTAGGGATAGGGGTGATGAATACGTGTCGAAAGTCACGTTCGAACTTATGAAATCGGCACGTATCGAACTTTTGAAATCGGCACGTTTCTAACTTTTGAAATCGGCACGTTTCTGCTGATACTCTCGGTCGTCGATTTCCGCATTTCTTACTCTTTCAGGAATATGAATTCTACTACTAACTTAATTATGTGTAACGTGTTTAGTCAGACATTTCTTGGGTACAGTGTGTCTGACTATATACATACTCATTTCACTAGTGTTACGTTGTACATTTTTAGTTAACTGATGTGTTACATATGGCATTAATTATTGTATTAGTTTAAACATATGTATCTACTAATGTTCTATATCTATATATTCGGTTCCTTCATTATTATTTAACATATTAGTATTAATAGTACATATGGTAATGGTATAAATATGATTATCCTATATCGGTAACATTTGTAAGTAACATCTTTCTGTTACCGATATATCATCACCTCATGGTAAGTGCCTCGGTTTATCATACGGTCGTGACGTTACCGACCGCGGATCATTTATCGCTGGCCGCTATGTATCAAGCGAAGCGATTAACCACATGAGCAATTACCATAAGTAGCTGATCTGCTCTACTTATCGTTAGAAGTTACGTAAAATTTTTAAAATTTTAACCGGGACGTAACAATCCGTTCCATAAATTCCGTCGATTGGAAATAAAGATTGTATTATATTATTTTCGAAAGACTGTAACTTAAAAATATCAAAACAGTGTGTAAAAAGTTTATTACTTTGGATTTACTGTCCTTGTACAGAACTAACTTCTGACAGGATTACTCTCAGCCCCAAATCAAGTTGAGAAAGTGAGTAAAGATCTTGTAAAAATCATAAAACTATTGTATCTCCAAAAATCTCTTGTATAATTTATGTTTTCACTTGTGCCTTCCAATTTATTTCTACTTTACTATCGTTTAACAAATAATTTTATAGTCATAGTATCATCAAAGAATTAGCAGTGGCATCCTCATCCCACTAGAATAAATTATTCGGAGAAACAAAGAATTAGGGAAAAAATAAAGGGAATTAATTGATTATATTATGGGTTGCAAATAATATTTATCTCTTGCTTAATTACTGATGACATAACAATAATTAAGAAGCAGTCACGGATAATTGTCCAGGAATGGGCTCAAAGAAAAAATCCCCAAGCGGAGGTGTGACAACCATGCTGAAAGCGGAATGGCATCTGGTTGAAGTATCTAACGTGACTCCCTTTTCCCAGCTGCTTGTGAGAACAACTCTGACACCACGAAACCCAGTTTTTAGATGCGGTTCAAAGCGATCGAACGCGCAGAACACCTGACAGTGGGTCAGAAAAAGCATTTATCGCCCTAAAATTCGGGGTGTTAAACATAATTTGGATGCAAACACTACGATGGACCGGCTATGCGATCACAGTATTAAATTGACGCCCGAGTAAAAATGCTTCGACTTGAGTTCGACTTGGTCTTGGAGTCTTGAGTTCGTCTCCAAGACATCGATGTCTGGCTGCGTCTCAAAACTGAGACGAGACATAAGACAATGTGTTACTTTCATGGTTTCAGCATGGTGATTTCAAGTCGGCGTAACTTGTCTCAAGACGAACCTTTGCGACTCAGAAATGAGACCTCGAATGAGACTGTTAACAGATGCGAAGGATTAAAATTAATGAATGAAAAATTTGTAAATATTAAATGAGTTATTTTTAATTTAAAAATTCAGAATCTGTGGGTCTGAACGAGTATAACCCTGAAAAATTTCCCTCACAAAAATTAAAATTGTAATTTTCTATAAGGATCTCCTAAGCCGATAGAAATACGTAAAAACAAACAACATTTCCGGTATCGTTGTTGTATTTTATTACTCTCCCTTTTACGGGTTTGAGGGCTCGGTTACCTTTACATATTTTACAATTTCACTTAACCACTATGCCTTATGCTTATCTTAATCTATAATCGCTTCGCCTTTTTATTATTTACAAGTTCTTGAACATTATCTTACTAGCTAATTACTATTATCTAGCAAATGCGCGACACCTTCCAGGGCTTCCGTTTCGTCTTAACATTACTCTTCAAGCTTTTAAAAGATACGCAACACTAATTTTCCATATCCATACTTGGTTTTTGATTTTCTCCCCTCCCATGCATTCTCTCTTCCCTTCTCTCTTCCAAGCTCTTAACCCACTTTTCCCCTTGTTCACAACCGCTCAGTATCCACCTAACTTTATCTACCACGCTTTTTTCCCCTTTCTCTTCCCCTGTACATCTCTTCAACACGTGCTCCCAAGATTCCCTTTCATACCCACATACCCTACACACTTTCATTTCTTCACTCATCCAATATTTACACTCATTCATACCTTCTCCCATTCTGAAGCGTATCATCCTGGACCACCTGCACTCCTTTTTTAATTTCCCTAGATATTCTGGGACCCCTTCCATCTTGATGAATCTATACAATTTATTATATTTCTACTCCATAATCTTTTCCCACCTTTCCTCTTCCTGCTTCTTACTCATTTCCCCCTATACTACCTGCCAATCCCTCCCATCGTCACACATTCTCCATTCTTTTCTAACTTTCCATCTCTCCTCCTCCCATCTTGAAAGTCCCGTATTTCCTCTCCTCTCTCTATCTAATATTTCCTGCAAGCATGCTTGTGCAACTTTGCTTCCCTTACAACTTTTAAGTTTCTCTTCGAAATTCCACACCCTTTTCCTCTGCCTTATCACCAATTTCTCTCTCCCTGTTTCTTCTCTCAACATATAACATGGACATCCTCCTTCCATCCCCAAATCTCCACTCCATAACACATCACAGACCATACCAATGAATCAAACAGCCATACTCTCATCTTCCAGTCCTCTTTGAATCTTCGTTTTCCAATCCCCCACACTTGAACCATCACCTTACTCGCACTTTCCATCCTTTTTTTCACTTGCAGCTCACTTCCACCTCCCGCTTCGAACCAGAATCCTAAATAACAAAATTCTTCTACCATTTCCACCATTCCCCATTCATCTTCCACCAATCCTTTACTTCATTCTTTCTCTTCCTGAAACATACTATCTTTGTCTTCGTCACATTTATTGTCAAGTCTTTCTCTCTCACGTACTCTTCGAATCCTTTCATTAGCAAGTTCATTCCACTTTCATTCTCTGCCAGAAGCACCACATCGTCCGCGTACGCTAACGAGTATATTCTCTTATTTCCTAGAACAATAACCCCTTTACCTTTCCTTTCCATTTTCTCTTCTAGGTCTGCTAACAATATGCTAAACAACAACGGGCTTAGCGGGCACCCTTGCCTAAGACCCCTCCCTGTCCAGAACTCCTCTTCTTTCTGTTCCCCGATCTTCACCCTTGTCTTTGTCTCCGTAAAGACCTCTTTGATCCTCTCAATCAGCTCTTCGTCCACCTCCCTTTCTTTCATTGCCTTCCACAAAACTTTCCTATTCACCGAGTCGAAAGCTGCTTTAAAATCTACGAAGAGTGCGACCAGTTTTCCTTTTTTCTGTCCCAGGTTCCTGTTGACTAAATAATTTAGTACGAAAATGTTATCCACTGTCCCCATCCCCTTCCTGAATCCTGTTTGATTGTGTGGAATACTTCCTTTTTCATCTACCTGTTCTTCTAATCTCTTCCTAAGCACCTCCGCGTAAATCTTATACGTTACTGGCATGAGAGTGAATCCTCTATAATCTTCCACTCCCCCCCCCTCCTTTCTTTAATAAAGGAACTACCAAACCTGTTCTCCACTCCTTCGGCCATCCTTCCCCTCTCCATACTCTATTACATACTTCCCAAATCTCTTCTCTAACCCTCCTTCCGCCAAATTTCAACGCTTCATTCTCCATCCCATCCTCTCCTGTCGCCTTATTTCGTTTTAACTTCTCAATTGCTTGATTTACCTCCTCTCTGGTCAACTCATTCCCACCTTCTATTCCTCCCTCCTTGATCTTTCTGCCATCCCCCCTCACCTTGCTATTCACCCCTCCTAGCAATTTCTTGAAATATGCCGTCCATTCATCCATACTTATCTATTCATTGATTCCTTTCCATTTACTCCTTTCTCTATTGATCACCTCCCATTCCCTTTCTTCCTTTATTGCTTTTTCTACCTCCTTCATGTACCTCACCTTCTCTTCCTGTCGTTTTACGTCCAATAATTTCTCGTGTTCCCTTTTTCTCTTATTATACTCCTTTTTATCTATCTCTCCTCTTCTCCACTTCTTTAACGTTAACTTTATACGCTCTTTACTCTCTGCACATTCCACATCCCACCATCCTCTCTTCTCCCCTCTTTCTTCCTCACTTGGCCTAATTTCTTCCACTATTTTCTCCACCCTTCCCCTCATTTTACACAAAATCTTATCCACGCCTCCCCCATCTTCAATCAAACCATTCTCTTCTTCCATTCTTTCCGTATATTCTCTTAGCTTATCAGCTCCCCATTTACCCATCTTTGCTTTTTTCCTTGTCGCTTCCTCCTTCTTCCTTCCCTCTCTTCCCCAATTCCCGCATTTCAACGTTGCAATGACCGGGAAGTGTTCTGACCCTATTTCGTTCCCTACTTCCATTCTTTTCAACAGCCTCCTTACCCTTTCCTCGGCCAGAATGTAGTCAATCACTGTTTCCCCTTTCCCTGCAAACGTAATCTCGCCTTCCTCATCCGCTTCCGAGTTCCCATTGCAAATAAACCATCCTGTTTCTCCCAGAATTTCCAACAGAGTCCTACCCTCCTGGTCCACCTGTTTGTGTTTCGATTTTCTCCTGAAAGTCTCACTGTCTTCATCCCATGTTTCCCCTCCCTGCTCCCCCGTCCAAGCATTCAGATCACCTCCTATCAACACCAATTCGTCATCCTTTTTCGCCACCCATTTCCTAATCACACTCCAACCTTCTTCTTCTCCCCTTCTCCTGTAAACGCAAACTATCCTTACCTTTCTTTTTCCTATCTTCACCATTCTCGTCATTACTCCATCCGTTTCCTCAAATCCCATTTCTATTCTCTATTCTCCTACCAATTCCTCGCACACACCTGCACCATACCCCCTTTCTTTCTTCCCTTTGCCTTCTCTTTCTTTTCCCCTTGCATCTGCCACGTATATCCCTTGGGTAACTTCCTCTTCACTCTCTTCCACTCCTTCTCATCTACCCAGGTTTCACTCAACATCACTACATCCCATTTCTTCAACTCTTCCCAGAAACCTTAATCTTTATTCATTAGCCCTGATACGTTCCAAAACGCTACTCTCACTTCTTTTTTCCTTCCTTTCTCCCTTCTTTCATCATTATGTCCCCTCCCTACTTTTGTGGAAACCCCGTCGCTTCGTCTTCTCCTCCTTCTTTTCTTTTACCCTCTAGTGTTTCCATTACCTCCTCCCTTGTATTATTAGTCTTCCCTTCTTCCTCTCGTCGCCATGGGCCTTCCCTACACACTTCACTCAATTTTTCTTCCTCATCATCCCATATCCACACATTCCCATTCATCCACATCCTGTCTTTCCCTATACATACCGTGTTCCCTTTCACTCTTTCATTCCATGCTCTCTGTTTCATCATCCACCTTCTCCTTCTTTCATTCCACGTCATATCCTCCTCTATCCTTTCTTCCCTTCCCTTTAAAGCTTTTTTCTTTCTCAAGATATCAACTTTTTCTTCCTCATTTCTCACTTTCACTACATACATACGCGATTTACCTTCAATTTTCCTTCCCACTCCATTTACCTCTTCCACGTGCACTTTTGCTCCAATTTCGCTCATCAACTTTTCCACTTCTTCTCTACCTGATTCACTATCTACTTTCATTCCTCTTATCACTATATTCCAACTGCTTCCAAACTTTATCTTTTTCTTGCCGCCACACCAGATTCCATTCTTCCCACTTCTCTCTAACTTACCTCATTTCCTCCCATACCTCCTCCCCTCGCTTTTGCATGCCATTCAAACTTCGGATCGTTTCCTCTCTAAACCCTTTAATAAGATTTTCTAGGCTCTCTAGATCGAATTTCCCTTTCGCTTTATTCCTTTCCGGTGGTGACTTTTTTTAAAAACTTTTTCCGCAACTTCTCCTCTCCCTGCTCATACCCCTCTTCTTCCCTTGATCTCTTACTGTCTTCAGTCTTATCCCCCTCGTCACTTTTATCCGTAAACCCTCCCCCCCCTGCCTCCATTTATCAAAAAGTTGTCTCGATCCTAACCTGCTAGCCCTAGATCTATTAAGCAGTTCCCGATTTCACGGCCTCCCTCGAGTCCTCCTGTCAACTAGCTCCCCTTCCTTCTCTCCCCACCCGAATTTTCCTGGCGTAGCATACTGGCCCCCGCCATCATCACTATCTCCGGCATCACCCTTACCACTCCCCGGTTCGCCGGTCTCAGTGAGATCATCAGCACTGGGGTTGTTTTCTACCTGCTGCCCTCTGTCGGACCCTACTGGGCTCCTCGCAACAAACATGCTGGCCTATCTTACCGATCTGCTGTCCCCTATCTTCTCTCTCACTTTTCCGTCCTCGACAACCAACCTCCAAATTATCACTTTCAACACTCCTTCTAACCCTTTTAACCTTATAAAACAGCCTCCCCACACTTCCACACAACCCCTTCACTTCACTGACCACCCTCACCACCTTTCGCCTCAATCACACCTCCACACTCTTCGCCAAAACCAAAAAAGATAGCACAGAATAAACACGCGTACTTTACTATTTGGTACCGGAAACGGAAGCCTCGGTACCGTTGTCAAACAAGTATAATGCAAATGAAAATCTATAAATTAATTGATTCAATATATATATATATATTGTGTAAAATTATACAAAATTGTTCAATTATTAACAAAGATTAGCATATATGACAGTCAGAATGACCCTTTTTCAGGGCAGGTATATACTCGAAGTTATAAACCGCTCGACTTGAAGTCATAAAAATTCGACTCAAGATATAAATAATTGTATGTTTTCAAGACATAGAAACTTGTCTCCAAGACATTAATTGAAGTCTGGCTCCGTCTCAATAAGGAGACATGCTGGAGTCGAACTTTTCGACTTCAGCATGTCTTGAATGGGGGCAATTCAAGTCGACACCAAGTCGAAGAATTTTTACTCGGGCGGATCGACTCATCGATGCTTTTCGGGACTGCTACGTTGTGCCTAATCACGTATCCCTATTCTCAACGGTTTTATCGAACGAATGTAGAACCCATGATTCAAGAAACATTCAGACCTTTCGCTGTGGAGGAAGCGATATTCAGACCAATTCCGGAAAGCAGGCGTCCCCTGAGAGATGATGCTGATTTCAGGCCGAAAAGAACCATTAACATTAAGACTCATTCTAAGCTCCAAGATCTCGCTGAAATGGATGCAGCCTCCGTGAGGATTCTTCGGTGGTGTCCAACCTCTGAGCCATCACCTGTTCAGTTTATGGTGTGACGAGAGCCTTAGATAATTCAAATAAAAGGCTGAAACCGACGATGGATCAAAAGACCAAAAGACGCTTGCATTAATTGCACAAGATGATTCGCTAGGCAAGACAGAATACATCTCGTGCCTAGGGTGTCATTTACTACATAACCTCTGGTAAGCCATTTACGAACTGAGCATCTGTCAACACAGACTGAACAAGTCAAAGCTGCTGACAATCAAGCAGCACATTGTTGACAAAATACAGGTGTTATCTGATGCAAGGAGGAGAATAAAGAACAGGGAAGGATAGATGAGGAAGAGTCATCAGTGTCTCGCTGACCTATTGTGTCTTTTCAGCGAACTCCATATTTCTGTCAAAAATTCGCCCAAGCTCAACGAGCTCAAGACTTTCTAAAGAGAGTTTTATGAGGTCCAACGCCGATTAGAGGAAGACACTGCCCGTCTGATTGTGTGGAATAATCCCTTTATGTTCTACCTTCCTTTCTTATCTCTTCCTGAGTATCTCTGCATATATTTTGTAGCTTACAGTCACGACTATGATTACCCTATACTCCATTGCCCCTGAGATTCCTTGCTCCCTTAGCTTCATTTTTTTAGCTTCAGGCTAAATACTCTTGCTTCAAAATTTGCCGGGTTGAATAATGATTTTTTTTTATGCTAACGGGCCTGGCTAGCGCCCATGAAAAACTAATCGACATATATATATATATATATATATATATATATATATATATATATATAAGTTAAACAACCACCGCAGGGTCCCACTAAGAGCAACTGCCATCCAAAAAATGTCAATAGTCCCCAGTAGCACCGCGGTAAATCACACCCACGGCCACGTCTCACAACCGTGAGACGGGTAGTCATAGGCAAAGACAAAATCACAACGACAGGCCGGCGAAACCCTCGTGTGTCTTGAGGACACGAAGCGACCCAAGGATGACAGCTTTCTGCATCCATCTCGCAAATGCCTTGGCATATTTTTGGCACGCGGGTCTGGCTTTAAGGTTTCGAACCAGTGATAGTTACGCACCTCCGAGAGCACCTATCACAAGAACAATTACTTGTATCGAATATTTTGGGTACAGTCGTTGCAGCTCTTTTTTAAGGTCTTTATACCTCTCCGCTTTTTCTTTCTCCTTTGCAGTAATGTTGTATTCGGACGGAACCGAGAATTTGATCACGAATATAGTTCGTTTCTCGAAGTCTTGGAGAACAATGTCAGGCCTCGAGTGCGCAACGGAGCCTGCTGCCCGAAAATCGTAGTTCCAGAAAATTTGGCACTTCTCGTTTCGGACAATCGACTCTATCTCCCTTGGAGCGTTCGGCAGGGCAGGGTCGCGGCCAACACCGTAAGAGCGACAAAGATGGTAATAAAGCACTCTTAGGGCCGCATTATGTATGTAGATATACGTCGTTCCCGCGTGGGTCGGACACCCTGATAGTATGTGTTCTAGGTACTCAGAATGTGCATTACACGCTCTGCACCTATCACTGGGAACTACTTGACATAAAATGCGCTCACGGTATTCTAAGGTGGAAATGACACCGTCCTGGCATGCGAAAATAAAACCCTCTGTACCTGAATTAAGCCCTGATGATTTGAGGAAAGCAAAAGTTTGCTCCTTCGACAAGGACTATTTTTCTACATTTCTGTGAACGTTTCCGTGTATTTTCTTGTCGAGTAGCTCTTGGTGAAAATTTTCAACCTCTGCTTTCTTTACTTTGGTTTTTAGAAGTGAAGCATCTAGATGAAGTAATGCACTCTCCTCACGTCTGATGTGAAAGTTCAGGCCAAGGGTCTCGGCCGCTTGCTCCGCGGCTTTGTAAAGGAACGCTCCTTCGCCAATCATCTCGTCGTTCCTGACCACCTTTAGGAGAGGATCTCTGCCATTCGCAACTATGTAAGCTGTACTTAGAACAATCCGGTTATGAAGACACTGGAGATTCAGAAGTCCGTGTCCGCCTTGACGGCGTGAAATATATAATCGCGGAATTGACGAATTGATATGCAAGCTTTTATGCATATGCATGATCTTACGTGTAATGACATCAAGGGCCTTAAGCTCGTTCTTCGTCCATTGAAATACCCCAAACGAGTAGATTAGTGATGGAACAGCACTTTTCTCTTCGACAAATGCGGTCATTTTTGGTTCAAGTCAATATGGCATCTGTCCAAAAGCTCTGAATAATATTGGTCATTGATCGTTTTACCCATCTGAAGGCAATCGATGTGAATGATAGCGCGTGCATCCCAAAAAACGGTGGCCATGGGCTTGTTGGCCGACAGACCCATCTTGGCCTTCTTTTGTGCACGTTCACCCGGAGAAACCCACTGTTTTGATTGTTCCTTGGTCTTCGGTGTTTTGTCATGGATCCACGTTTTGTCCACGGTTAGGAAATGGCGCAAAAACTCGTTCGGATTGCGGCTAAACATCGCCAAACGCTCCTTCGAAGTGGTCACACGGTTCCGCTTATGGTCGAGTGTGAGCAATCGCGGCACTCATCTCGCGGATAGTTTTTTCAGGTCCAAATATACATGTAAAATGTGATGTATCCATTCAGTTGACATGCCTACTGCCTCAGCCATCTCACGCACTTTCGTTCTCCTATCGTCCAATATCATTCCATGGATTTTATCGACGATTTCTGGCGTGATGACCTCTTTTGGGCGACCTGAACGTTCGGCGTCACTTGTGCTGGTACGACCACAACGGAACTCAGTAAACCACTTCTTAACCATTGAAATTGATGGTGCAGAGTTCCCAGAGTATTTATCAAGCCTTTCCTTGGTTTTAGTGGTGGTTTTTTTACGCAAAAAATAATGCTTAATCAGCACACGAAATTCACTTTTTTCCATTTTCGTTAAAATTCACGAGGTTCTCTGCTTTCAATGGCAATCAAACACAAACTAAATGACTCAGCTTTCTCAAAATTTAACAGTAGTCTATTCATAGATGGTGTTGATGGGAGCAGTGTTGGATTTAAAGTTACTGCGCGGGAAATTCAAAAAGTCACTGACTTATCAAACAGCCCTCGTGGTTATTACTCCAAATTAACTTCTTCTTAATATTTTTAACCAAATAGAATTTTTATTCTCTAATATGGATTAATATTTTCTGATTTTTTTATAAGATGAATGAAGTTCTCCATCTTGCAAACTTTTTATCATCAAGAACAACCGCAAGAAGTATACATTTTCTTAAATTTTTACTTGCTAATGCTAGAAATGCTTAAATTGTAAGAAATTCCAAATACGTACAAATATATTGAAGTTTAAAGATGACTATAGTAATTCAAAAATAATTTTTACCTATAATGTAAGTGGAAAAGGTGCTGGAAAGTGAGCGTTTTTAGAGAGGTCGAATTCTGAAAAGAAAAAAGTCTACAGTTGTTAATGTTATTGCAGTTGTTACGTAATTTTTATTTTTTCAAGGCGCCACCATTTCCGAGCTTTCACTGCACAGAAACTAAAAATTGTATGTTTCAAGATAATAAAAACCTATTCACTGGTTAATTTATTACATTGGTTTATGATATGCTAATATCCTCTGTAACAATTTTAAAGATTTCTGGGACAAGTGGTGTTAAAATCAGTTAATAGCGTTTGGATATGAATTGATTGTTGATTTAACAGTTCAACGGTCGGTTTTATGTATAAAGTTTCTTCAAAACATTTTCTATTCCTGTTGAATTGAGTCTCAAGTTCCCAAATTCCTCGTCTATGTTACTCACGGTTTGAATTATGGCGCTTTTCTTATGAGGATCTGATCGTGCAAACTGAAAGAATAATAATTTTAATAATGATCCAGAAACACGGAAATGAAAATAGAATCTCAGTTGGAGCAGATTATATTGAGTAAAGGATATGAATAGTAAATGAGATATCCTACGTGAAAAATATCAAAGTGGTCCTCGGTGCCTCAAAAGTTATTTAAACCATGAAAAAGGAGAGGTGCCAATAAAAACATTTTGTTTTCTCATTTCAGCCTCTCTGCCATACTTACTACACGGAGAAAAATGGATTTTTAAACATAGATATCCAAAGGGCGAAATAGTACCACCTAACATGCAGATATTCATGTTTAACATTTTCTATTTTGTTGAGATGATCGGCGTAAAAATATTTTTATGTTAAACTGGAACACATCCAGATTTTAAACTCGTCGAAGCGCATGTGCATTGCGCATTGGAATTTCGCGACCCACGCAGCCACGCGTTGCCCGTTGCTCGTTCGACTTTGATGATTTTTCCGATATTTCCTCTCAGCGCTATATTTGTTATATTTTATTATTTTGATATTGCAAGTTTGTGATGTGCGAGTAAATCCGATAACGACTTTTGTCTGTATACACGATGGAACAAGCTTCTTATTTTCTTAACCGTTATGTACACACTTACATTGACTTCTCATTAGTACACGCTAGCGTCACTCAGTGCCGCACTTCCATTTCTGGCGCCTGTCGACTGCCTGTTGTTCCATCAAATTATGCTATGGCTCTAAAATGAATGGGTAACATCAATAAAATATACAGCCGTGAGTAGGTGATGTTTAATACTTTAAAATCTTGAAATTTTCTGCAACAAAACATAATTTGTGAAAGTAGAAATTCACATTTCTCTCAGTACATTGTACCCAACGCAGACTAGCAATGGCAAACTTCCTTTTCCTCACAAACAAAACATAATTCGTCAAAATAGACATTCACATTTCTTTCAGCAAATTGCACCCGTAATAGCGCAGACTATCCACGAAAATCCAGTGACTAGAGATCACTGAGAGATCGCGAGAGATCATAGCAAAAATCAGAAAATCAAGATGACACAAAAAGGTCACGAAAATTCAGTGACGAGAGGCCACTGAGAGATCACGAGAGATCGCAGAAAAAACGAGAAAATCAAAATGGCACAAAAAGGCTCAAAATGGCACAAAATGGCAAGCAAAACTGTTAATTCATCGTTAGTGTCAGTTGCCATCTGTCAGCGCTCGCAGGTTACTTGACGACTCGAATGGTCCTTGCAGACAAAACGCTGGCATTTCAAACAACACACGGACGTTTTGTTGTTTTTGTGTATTCCGCATTCGTGGCAAGGTCCTATCCGAGGCCCTGGAATAGTTTGTTGGGGTGCTTGACGAACATCGCGGTACGTCTTCAAGAAACCCTTCACACCTGGAGAGAGATTTTTCACACTGGCCCGATTCCTCAAATGTTCCTGTAGAAGGCTGAAGCTCAAGCTTCTCATATAATCCATGCGTGGCAGAGCCCTTCCTTGTAGATTTCGTACAGAATTGGCGGCAAATATAACGTGCGAGTTCACAGCTGCCATGTCAAGGAACCTGAAGAATACAGCGAGTTGCCATCTTCTTGTTTTTTTCCTAGTCGAATAGTTAGCATATTTTTGATCGACCGTATCAACACCATGCACCTTTTGTTCTGTTGTAATCGAGGATCATTATGGGTTTTCCAGCTTCTTGGTCAATTTCGCCATCATCGTGCATCGTGGATAGAAGAACAACGCTTTTATCGGCTTTTGGAGCATATGAAACAAGTGCGCATTCGTTTTGGAAACCAAACACTGAGGATCCAATTGGTCTAGTTTTGCTAGGCAGAAATTGTAGTGGGATATAGGGATTGTTTTTTTTTCATCGTACCCAAAAATGTGATCCGTTTTTCTAGCAGGTATTCTGCCAGTTCTAGGCTGGTATAATAATTGTCAGTTGTCAAAATTCTCTTAGAACCCACGATATGTTCAACTAACCGTTTCACTACGTCAAAGGGTTTGTTGGATACAAAAAAGGGGCCGTCAGGTTGTTTTCCACAATAAATTTCAAATTTGTAGACGTAGAAGGCTTGAGCATTGCATAAGGCATACATTTTCCAGCCATATTTAGCCGGCTTATCAGGCATGTACATAATAAATCCACAACGACTCCGGAAGGGGTGTAACATTTGATCGGTGGTTACGAATTCTGACAAACAGTAGTTGGCCTGAAAATTCTGGTTAAAATCGTCATAAAGATCTCTTATGGGTGCTAATTTATCCGTGGTAGTTCTCTCATGGCGCGTGCTTTTGTCATCAAATTGTACTGCTTGCAGCAAAAAACGGAATCTGTTTATTCCAAACGCCGCTCTACAAATCATCAATCCAGTGCCATTACTTTTCCAGGTTCGTCGCGAAAAAGCTGTGCAGCTTTTATTGATCGACAAGATGTAGCGGATCCCTATCAGCGCCATTAATTTTGATTTTGAAGTGGTTTTACAGTCTCGGGATCTTTTATATTTCTCAGCTTCGCGCATCGCCTATATGTACAAATTTGTGTACCGAACGATTTTATCAATCATATCACTCGAAATCATTTTGTGGAAAGCCTTAATTTCAGACGAGGCGTCTCTGGCGTTGCGAGTAGGTCCAGGAAGTACTTGTATGATGTTTTTTTGACTTTGTTTTAGCAGGAAGGCACGACGGTGTACTGAGCCAGAAGGTGTCGCTATTTTTCCCCTGTCCCAAATACACATCAAAATTCTCAATTACAGAGTTTTTAGGCTCAAAGTCCATTCCGTCTTCGTCGGCAAAGAGCTCACTTATACTAAACTGTTCGTCAAGCCTTACCGCTTCATCTTCCCCTTCAAATTCGTCAGAAAAATCAAACGCAGGTTCATCGAGTTCTTCATCCCGTCCTTCTTCTACCTCCTCGAGTTCCCGAAGGAACCTCTCAAATTCTTCGGGCTGATAACGTCGTTTAGACCTGTAAAAAGTAAGGGGACAATTGAATCAATTTCCCCTGAAAACAATGCGAGAACCAAACCTAATCTCAGAAAGTCAAAAAATCATCATCACCTCCTAACAAAAATTTTCCTGCCAGTTTGACCAACATTTGTCGCCCGAAAGCGCGCGGCAATTTTAAAAGTTATTGATAAAGATTTTTCTTCCTGTGCCCTCCTCGATCCACGGCGAACGCGCTGCAATACATGAACTAGCAGTAAGCCACTGATGTACATTTTTTATAGTTTGAATAAAGAAGACGGATCATGTGCGGAGACGACGTGGCGAAGGCACAGTCTCTCAGTATCAATCTCGCTCGTGCCACAAACCCGGCCAATCAGAACACGGCCCCACCACCAGGCCTGTGGTGGCACAGTCGGCCAACGATTTCCTCTCTACTACAATTCCCACTACCGCGGCCCGCGAGCCGACAGGCTAGCTCGCACCAACGCATCGACCTATCGCAGGCCATCCCCCACCATGTCCTACCCGACGAGGAGCACGCTAGTGCCGGTTCCTACACGCTAGCTCTCCAGTCAATCCTCACCGCCTCTACGGCAATACAGTTAGGCGCATCTAAAAGACGTACCAGCACCGTGGTTCCTGCCCATACACGGTACGATTCAAACCACAGATTTGCCTTCGTCGCCTCCCGTCTCCGAACGTGATACGCCGCAACATTGATCAGAAGATTTAAATAAAGTTGTTTTTTATTTCTCGCCATACCCCCTTCATCTCCCTCCTCCTTCTACATCGTTAGCTTTAAGCAATTAAAAAGTGCGAAGAAATAATTACGTAAATCTTTGCTTTTGTTCACCTACAGATTAATATTTATTTCGTATTTTTGTTTTCAGCACACCCACACCACACATCACACTTCGTCGGGGACCTACAGGTTGCCTTCGAGGGGACCTCTAGGGTGCCGGTTGAGGGTGCATGTGTTCACACACACCTACAACACACATCACACTTCGTCGAGGACCTATAGGTTGCCTCCGAGGGGACCTCTAGGGTGCCGATTGAGGGTGCATGTGTTCACGCACACCTACAACACACACCACACTTCGTCGGGGACCTATAGGTTGCCTTCGAGGGGACCTCTAGGGTGCCGATTGAGGGTGCATGTGTCAACACCCACACACACCTACAACACACATCACACTTCGTCGGGGACCTACAGGTTGCCTCCGAGGGGACCTCTAGGGTGCCGATTGAGGGTGCATGTGTCCACACCCACACACATCTACACCACACATCATAATTCGTCGGGGACCTACAGGTTGCCTCCGTGGGGACCTCTATGGTGCCGATTGAGGGTGCATGTGTCCACACCCACACACAACCACACCACACATCATACTTCGTCGGGGACCTACAGGTTGCCTCCGAGGGGACCTTTAGGGTGCCGTGGCGCACATCGTCCTTACTTTTCTTGTTTCATTATTTTATTTTTACCTGTTCTCTGTTATTCGGGCCCCAGTATGGCCTTTTAGCATTTCGTTTGTTTGGTTGTTTTCAGGTATTCCTGTCTCCCGGAAACCTCCCCATGGAGGGGATGAGCCCAGGGGAACATCCCAGGCGACGCGCCCGAAGACGCCAGATCGGGGAGCCCCCCGGCAATAGGGTCCCAGCAGACACGAAGGATTCCCCCGAATCAGGTGACAGTGTCCGCGAGGCCACATCGCCTAACATTAACGAAATAAGTGGCGTAGTGATCCGACGCCTCTCCGAAGAAAGTGAGGACCTTGACACCGGAATCCCCCTGGAGCCCCAGAGCCACGAGGAGCTCAGCGAACGCCCCGTCAGATCATCTGCCGTCCTTAGGGCCATAGGACGTGAATCGGCAGGAAGCCCTCCCCATCACCCCCCTTTGGACCCTTTATCGGTGTCCACTGACCATCAAGGCAGACTTGGTCACGATCTTTAAACGAGACGTGCCCTCGCGAACTTCGCGCAGTGTAGGGTACCATCGTGTCCCTGCTTTGTTCCCCCAGTACGACTGGGCACCCGCACCTCAACAAACGCTCCCTACTTTACTTTTCATTCCCTTATTGAGTGTCCCTACTGTAGAAGGCTCTTCCATTGCATCTTCGGGCAAGAATCGGACCTATGGATCCCGAGGGACCTCCCCACACCCGCAAGAATAGACTTAACACACGCCGAAGACAGAGGAAAAAATACCGCGAGTCCCTGGTTCCTTGGACAGAGATCTTCCTCGACGAAGACTCCTTACTGGTGGATTCCGGCCCATAGCCCTCAGGTTCGGATGCCGAACGCGCCGATCTCGAAATCGATTTCGCGAGTGATGAAGTGAACCCTTACGAACCGGAAATCGGTGTACTCATCAATCCAAATTCGGGATTGGATTTGGACCCCCCCAAATCCCCCATCAAGGTAGGCATCGACTAGTTCGAGGACCTCGCAGTCTACCTGCTGGAAAACACCCCTTTGCCACCATCGGGAAGTGCTCAAGCCCACCACAAGGACGCGTCACCCCCTTCACAGATCGGTCAGCGGCAATCGCCGGCAATTGAATCGTACGATCCCGAACGTCCCGGACTTTACGAGCACCCACACCACCCCAAGACAATCCCAGCCCGAGACGCCGTAGACATAGTGCGGACCGGTACGAACAGCTCAGGAGCGGGATCCCCAGAAGCCGAAAAACTGTGGGAGAAGTGTTTTTGGGATGGCGCTCTGACGATCCGCCGCAAACTCAGGATGAAGGGACGAACTCACCCCCACCTCGAATAGTTCCTCCACGGTTACACCCTGTGCCAGCCATCCTCGGACTTCATCGATCGACATCTGAGATCCGATCCCAAGCAACTCGGGTCTCGGGCGTGAACACAAGAACGCCCCCCGAAACAGAGAGCAAAAGAAGAAGAAGAAGCTAGAAAGAGGAGACCCCCATACGTGGAGGAGATTCCAGTAACACCGGTCCTTTTTAGGACCCCCCAGAATATCGGCCCTTTTCAGGGCCACCAAAGCATGTAACGAAGGAATGAAATTCTGTGTGCCACATGAAATCCCATGGTTGATTAGTCATTCCCTTATTTCCGATCCTTATCCCCTGTCATACAATTGTACGTTACCCTAACCCACCCCCCTTCACCCACCAAGTGAAACAATCCACGAAAGGGTTAGAGAAAATCACTATTGCTGTGTGAATACACATTATTTCGGTGACCAGTCAAAGGGGTGCCTTCCCGCCCCCACGAGACATTGAAAAGGGGTAGGGGTT
>CAKNYM010049221.1:75089-125721 GCA_932195095.1 Andricus curvator | reverse complement strand
TAAGTATTTGATCTCCGAGCAGCCGAACTCGCATTTGTCCGGGCTGATCGATAAGTTTGCATCGTTGATTTTATCTAATACATAATTTAAATATTTAAAATGGTCCTCAAAGTTTTGTGTTACTATTACAATATCATCTGAATAACAAAAAACGTTTGGCTTTAAATCTGGAGTGATGATTTTATCCATCAGTCTCTGGAAAGTGGCTGGAGCATTGGTTAAACCGAATGGCATTCTTTTAAATTGGTACATGCCTTTTCCAGGGACTGTGAATGCTGTAATTGGTTTTGAATTTTCTTCTAATGGAATTTGTAAATACGCTAATTTTAAATCAATTTTGGAGATAAATTTTGCAGATCTTAACGTGTCTAATATTTCTGTCATAAGTGGAATGGAGTAGAGGTCTTTTTTAGTAATATTATTAACCTTTCTGAAGTCTAAACAGAATCTATAATCTTTACCCGGTGTTTTGATCATCACTATAGGGTTCGACCAATCAGAGCAAGACGGTTCGATTATTTCTTGTTCTAATAATTTATCCACTGTCTGATAAATTATTTCTTTGATTTTAGGGCTCACGTGGTAGTATCGCCGTTTCATAGGATCGTGGCCCTGCACATCAATTTTATGTTTCGTCAAATGTGTTGCCCTATGTTCCTTTCCGTGTTGAATTTTTAATTTGTTTTCTAAAAGTTTTTCTAATTGGGATTGTTGGCTTTCGTTCAGCTCGAGAATACCCTCGCAATATTCTGGCGAACAATAATTTTGTTCGTCGATTTTTCCTAAGGTATCCGTAATATTATTTAGTTTGACCGCTTTATTTTTAAAATAAATCCATTGATTCCTATTCTCCCTTTCTGACATCCCGTTCACTTTTTGAGATCCAGTTCCCGATTTTTTCCGATTGGTAACTTTGTTATTTTTCCAAAGGTTACCATCACAATTTTTGTATTTGTTTTCGTATTCGCTATTAAGATACATTTTTGCAGAATTATTTTTCATGCCCTTTCTCCTAATTCTAGGTTTATCTAAATTGAATGAGTCTTCTATGCACGAATCGTCGCCAGTGTCGGGGGTGGGGATGCTCTCTAGGGGTTGGAATTTGTTGCTCGTAGGGATGCTCATTAGGTTTGTGATATCCTTTGTAGGGGTTTTTACTGGAATTTGGGCGTTTTTTGTTTTTTGGGATTGGCTGTGATTGATAGGTAGTGGGGGATTTCGCTATCTTTCAACGTCTGGCTATTTTCGTTAACCTATCTAGAACTTTTAAGGTTAATGCTACCTCCGAATTTCGGTTTGCTATCTAAATTCCTATTTTATTCTTTTTTGATCGATGGTTCGGTCCTAGATTCTACGTTTTTACCTTCTTTATTCTTTTTCGTTGTAATGTCAGGTTTAATTACGGGTTTGTTTTCCATTGTTGGGGTGGGGAGTGATTTTGGATGAGCTTCCATGGGGTAGTAGATGGGGGGACTCCCTGGTAACCACCAGGTTTCCGAGTGATAATTTAGGGTCATCCGTAGGGCTTTTAGCATGTCCTTGCCTAAAATACCTACGGAGTTTAATTTTGGGACCAACCTGAACATTACGTGTTTTGTATATTTACCGACTCTAATTGGGATTACTTCTTGTCCAATTATGTCAACCGTTTCACTTTTCGCGACCATTAATTTTCGTGAGACGGGTTTAAGAATTGAAATTTTGGAATTCTTGATTTTTTCCAGTAACTCCTTGCCCGCGTTCGAATGTGTGGCACCGCTATCCACTAATATTCGAAATAGAGTATCTCCGAATGTTGTCATTAGATGAAAACGTGTTTCTGTTATTTCATTTTTATCCGAGTTTAAATATTCTGGCGTTTCGGTATTAGTTTGTAATACTTTTGGTTCTAATACCCGCCCCTCCAGTTTTCCTGGTTTTGTGCATAGTGAGGACATTCTCTTTTATAGTGTCCCGTTAAACCACAATAATAACAATTTGAGCTATTTGTGTTTTCGTTCGTTTTTATGTTTGAGTCCTGTTTTTTGTCTGAGTTGGAACTTGTTTTTTCTTGTTGATCCCTATTATTGTTAAGCGATTTTTTGTTTTTGTTACCGTAGTTTTTTTTTCGAAATTTTGCTTGACGTTAGTTTCTGAGTTATTTTCATTTTTTTCTTTTGGGAATTCGATCATTGGGTTGCTTTGACCTTGATTCGAGCCTAATGACATTTGGTTGAACATAAGTAGCATTTGGTAATAAGGGTTGTAAGGGTACCTGGGTCTATTGTTTGTGAATCTGGGCAGGTAATTAGGTTGGGATCTAGGTGCAAATCTAGGTCTGAAGTTTTGTTGATATTGATTTGGAAAAGGTGGCAATGGGAAACCAAATGGTGAAAACGGGAATCGATTTTTGTATGGTTTTTTACCCTGGTTATTTTGACTTTGGCTATCCTTTTGATTGTTTTTATTTTCCCTCAAATCTTTATTACTCTCCGAACTATTTCTATCCCCGCTACTGCCATTGCGTTTTTGTTCTAATTTGTCCTCTATTTTAGATTCAGTAATCTGTAAGACTTGCCCTCGAATTTTGGATTTGGCTAGCTCAGTTTCCCATTCTTTTCCTAAGTCTTCTAGTTCTTCAAAAGTTTCAAAATCGTTTCGTTTTATATACATTTTATATTCGATTCTAAGGTTTTCATAGGCTCTGCGTAATTCCCATTCGGGACATTTTCTAGGGTACAACTTTGTAAATAATTTTCTAATTTCTGTCAGGTATGAGTCTTGAGTCAGTCTTGAGTCCGTTTCTGGTTACAAAATTTGATTTTTTGTCTGATTTCCTCGGAAAATTTTTCATATATATAAGCGTTTTTGAAATCTTCGAAAAAGTCTGATAAATGTCTCCAGGAATTTTTGTTTATTTCGCACCAATATTTGCGTCTTCGATTAACAGTGCGTCTAAATTTTCTAAAATGTCACGGTCGTTTATTTTGTAACCCCTTTTATATCTTTTCAGCTCTTCGAGGAAATGCGCGGGACTATCGTCCTTATTATTGCGAAATTTAATTGGCCAATTACTCATAATTTGGAAGGGTGTTTGTATCATTCCGAATTGAAAATAAGTTGCTGGAATTGTCTCGTTATTGTAATTATTTTCGGGTCCGCTGTCAGTATCTGTGTTATTTGTGTGGATTCTGGAATGTCGGTTTGACCTTTCTCTTGTTGTCGAGAGTCTATGTCGTCTGTTTTGTTTTGAGTCAGTTCTGTCCTGTAATGTTTCGTTGTCGTCTGTGTATTGTGATTTCGAGCTATTATTTCATACTTCGTTATAATTGTCGATATTATTGTTAGAGGTTAATCGAGGTTCTTCTGAGTTTTTCCTTAAATTAAATTGAACGGATTGTCTGTTATGAGTTTCGCTTCTATTTTTCCTAGTATTTGGTTATATTATTTTCTTGCTATGTTCGAAAGAACTATTTTCTGGCGGGTCGAGTCTGATTCCTAAATTATTTGCCCTTTTTCCCCTTTCTTGAAAAAATCTTTCTTTTTGTTTGTTCATAAATTCATTGAATTCTATTGTTTCTAGGAGTTCGTCAGTTTCGAAAAAGAACTGTGTATTGTTTTCCAAAAAGAAATCGCAATCGAAAGTTTTGTTATCTATTTCCTGTCTTGTTTGGTTCCTGGGGTAGGGTCCGTTTGAATTTGGTAAATCTTCATGATCCCAAAAGAGTGTATTGTCGATGGGGTGAAAAGTTTTATTTCCAGATTGAGTTAGGTCTGTAGTTGTTGGTGGGGTAGTTTTCTCTTTGTCCGGTATGTTTCTTATTGGGGTTTCTATGTTTTTCCTGGTGAAACCTCTACCGCGACCTGATGACCTATTCATTATTTTTGGGATGGCTCCCCTACTTTTGTGTGTTTCCTTGGTTATATTGATGTTTTCATTTAGAAGTGCAGGGGCACCTTTCAAATCTAGATTGTCGTGATCGTTGTCCGTTGTGGTTGGGTTAATTATTTTGTTTTTGATTTTGCCGGACCTAAGTTTCATTTACTTTTAGTTTGCCTTTAGGTTTGTTAGAATGTGACACCGTATTCCTGTATCGGGTTTCTAAATTTTATTTTAATTTCAGTAGTGGTATTTGGATTTATTTTAGAATATTCTAATGAAGATTTTAATTACATTTTAACTTGTTGTCGAGTTCGAAAATATGCTTATTTTCGTTGTAGAAGCTTTTGTTTACAAAGTATGTCGCGTGACCTTGCCGTGATTTGTGAGGGCACGGGCCGCGCGCCTGTATTCGTTTTTGTGTTTAAGTACCCCCGTCTCGCTTTCGCTCAAAATTTTCAATGGGGAGAGAATGCCAACTATTACTCCTTTCAGGTGTCGTTTTGTTCTTTCTATTTTTTAATTTTGTTTTTAAGAATCCGGGCTTAACTTTCGTTAATTTTATTTTTAGCCTTTTGGGTATTTCGTATTAGGTCCCTTTGCACTTTTATTCCTATCTACGGTTATATCTCGTTTAGTTAATTTTAGAATTGAATTTTCTAAATCGTTTCTTATTTTTGTAAGTGAAAGGAGTATTTCAAATTTTCATTTTCGGAATATCGTAAGTGGGTAAATGCGAACAATATCCCCAATGGTACCGCAAATGTGGTACACTCATATATATATATATATATATATATATATATATGTATCAATTTTGCGAGTCAACAAGGAAAAGAAAACATGCAAAACATTGCGAATTTTATCAAATTATATCTACCTAAGTTCATGTATAAAATCACAGGTATATATGTTCCATAAATCATAAATGGTACAAGTATTGCAGTTGGTAATATATAATTTTTATTAGCATCCGTTTTAATGGTTTGTAAAATTCAGGCGATTTGTGCCAGGGATAAGGATCAATGTACATGCACCAGTCTAGTTAATTGAAAGTTCGTGAGTTGATGTCCATAGTGGAGTTTAAATTTCTTACTTGTGTCCTTATTTCTTGACGGGTTTTGATTTTTTGGAGGAAAAATGGTGGGTTTTTTAGTTCGGGTGCCCGGTGTTACGGGGGGTGAACCCGAGGAGGGAGATAGGGAGTAGGAGAGCCGATAAGGGGTAGACACAAATAAAGAAGCCGTTTCATTTGACGAGAAATTTAGGATGTTTATTGCAACTTACATGGTTGGTAAGATCACGGTCCGTTGTAGATAGCCGGCGGAAACGAGAGATGATGGGTCCCTGGCGACTCACCACTCGATCAGCCGGTGTAGAAGCACTAGTGGTCCCGGCGGTCGACGAATAAGCACGCCGATTCCAGAGATAAACGGTTTCAGTTATGAGCTCAGACTGAGCGAGACGGTCCAAACGACTAGGATCAACATTAATCCATAACTAAGCTCGCCGATTAACAAAACAATCAATTGTCTTAGCGTATTTTTAAGGAGCGCGCCTATCAGAAAGATTAGCAGTCGCGGCGACTCACTGATGAGCACTAAGGTCAAGCAGAGAAATTGCCTCGGCATATACTAATGAGCACGCCGATTAGGCGTCATATAGTCCCAAGGACTATTAGAGATTGTCGACACGAACTGGAGGTAACAACGCACCGATTCCGAAATAACGTAAAAGACGAGGGAAACAGGCGAGCTGAGTAGAGCAGAAACCAGACTGCCCCTGCCCGGCGACGGCAGTCGTGTTGCGTGAATCCTCGGGACCCCTCGGGGGGTTCCGCCATGATTCGGAGGCGACCCAGAGTTTCTTTCGTGTGGGGTCGTCCCGAGTTGACCCTGTTGTGACTATTCTGTTACATATTCTAGCGCGTTATTTATCAAAGTTCGTTCCTCATAGATGCTGGCTTGCTTTTGCGGGGAAGGCCGCGAGGATTTGAGTTCTCCATGTGCCGAGGGTTCCTCCTGAATATTACTACAAATTAAACAAGCAGTCGTGGACCATGGTCCAGGGATGGTCTCGAAGGAAAACGGCCCAAGATAAGGCGTAATAACAGTGCCGAAAACTAAATGGCACTTGGGTAAGGTGTCTTACAACGGTGACTCTAGGCTACCGAACAACCTCCTAGAGCATGCAGCCTTATTATTAAATGCGGGTCTCTGCACAGTGGGATAAAATAAAAAAACGAGGTTCAAAATAACTTGTAGAAGGCAGTTTTTGACCGATTTTCGATTTTCTTTTTGAAAATATCGAGCATTCAGTTTGAAAGAGATATGTGGCCCGATTTTTAAACCTTTGTTTGTTTAAACATTTATGTTAATGCAAATAGCGAAAAGAAGTCCATTTTCGCGTTTTCTTTTTATTTTCGTGGAAACATTTTTTCTATGTATAAATATATTAAATTAACAAAAAGTCTACATACATTCTGGATTTTTTGTTTTCAAAGCACATTTTTGCCTTTAGATTACTTTCCTTTATTGGCAAAATAATATTTGATCATAGCAATTAGTCATCTGATATATTTCCAAAATTTTGTAAACAAAATCATAAACACATACCCACTTTGGACATTTAAAAGCAGAGAGAAATAGTTTTCTCTCCTAATTTCGTTGAAATTATGTTGTCAGTGATGTTTCATGATGAAGATTTGTTTTTTGATATTGTTGATAAATTTTATAAGCAAATTATATAAACAAATGTCAAGTTTGGACATTAATATGCAGGGAGAAATAGTCTTTTTTCTTAATTTCGTTAAAATTACGTTGTTGGTGAAGTTTTATGATGAAAATTGGTCATCTGATGTTTTTTATTAATTTTAATAAGAAATTATATGAAAAAATTCTCAGTGTGGTCATTTAAAGGCAGAGATGCATGGTTTTATCTCATAATTTTCCTTAAATGACGTCATCAGTGATGCTGGAGTGGGGAGGTCCCTGGGCCTTTGAGAATAAAGTTTCAAATTTTAATTTTTTAAATACATATTAGTATTAATAATGTTATTACGCATACTTTTCTTCAAATAGAAAAAGTTGTAGCTTTTTTAGTTTTTGAATTATTTACAAAAAACGGTTTTTTTTATCTGAATAAAATATTTTGCCTTGTTTCACTTCAACTCGCGACGAAGTCGGCACTTTTTAATATTTTGAAGCAAAATTCATGTGAAGTATGCATATGCATCTTCTGCAACCGATGACGTTAGCAAAAGTTGAAAATGTTTATTTAGAAAAAATTTAATAATTTTTTTCCGAGGCGTTGCAAAATTCGTGCACAAACAACTTTGATCGTTTCGGGCGTCGAGCGAATTTTGAGCAAGCAAAGACTGTCAGTGAGAAAGTTGGTCAGGAAGGTTCGAAAAAGTTTTCTGGAAATTTTTAGCTCAATTGAAATAGTAGTTAACAAACTGTTAATGTTTTCATTTTCCGACGCGATCGATTTTCTCTCGCGTAGGCTGTGGTCCGGCCGGCCGGTAAGACGTTACTATACACAAACTCCATCGCAGAGGCTGGTCAGATGCAGATAATTTTTATTTAAAATACGGAACATCAGGACTTATTCTAAGTTACGCAAAATGGGTAGTGATAATTCAGAATCATTATTTTTAAATTTTTGGTAGTACTAAAATAAAAATGTATAATAAATAAACACGTGAAGGCAAATAAAATAAAAAAATTAAAGTGGAAATACTATATTTATCGGCGATTTGAATTAGTAAATATTAATTATTTCGATAAACACATGAAATACAAGATTTTTAACTTTGACTCAAAAAATAATTTTAGGTAAATTTACTGGTCAATTTAACCAGACTTTCTATAATTAAAGCTTTTGATTATCACTTTGAAACAATAGGAGATATATCCTAAAAATGATCTCTAATTTTTTTCAAGTAAAAACCGTCACTGCATTTATATTAAGAAAGGTTTTACAGCTTTCATAATACGTATTCAGATATGTTATACCATTAAGCCATTTCCCTTTCAGGGTAGGCGTGACACTACCCGATTCGGGTAGTGTTTCTAGGTTGATAGCTTGTAGTAAAATAACTACAAGTGTGGGCTCACCACACCCACGATGTGCCAACAGCACTCGGTTTTCTGGAATGGTCACCCATCCAAGTACTAACCGCGCCCAACGCTGCTTAACTTCAGTGATCTGATGAGAACTGGGTTTTTCAGCGTGGTATGGCTTTGAAAAAATATCGTGTAATATTTCAACGATTATTTTTGGTTTAAAAAAATCAGAAAGTGTATGCAGGTATATTTACAAATAGAGATTTAACAGAGGACACGACGGGATACCAGAAAGGAAACGTGTACAGATTATTTATTTTTAAGAATTTTATGAAGCTGATATCTCTAGAAGTGGCAACGTTTAAATATTTTAATCGGAAAGAAAACAAAATAATTATTATAAACCAGGATTTTTCATGTTTTATTGCATTTGAATAAAAAAATCTCTTACGTACTCTAAGGCAGAGTTCACTCCACTCTGGGGCAACAACGGCTTGCCCGGCATGGCGCAGCCTACGCAGAAGATAATCGATCGCGCCGGAAAATTAAAACATCAAAAGTTTGTTAACTACTATTTCAATTGAGCTAAAAATTTCCAGAAAACTTCATTGAACCTTCTTGACCAACTTTCTCACTGACAGTTTTTGCTTGCTAAAAATTCGCTCGACTCCCGAAACGATCAAAGTTGTTCGTGCACGAATTGTGCAACGCCTTGGCAACAAATTATTAACTTTTTTGCAAATGAACATTTTTAACTTTTGCTAACGTCATCAGTCGCAGAAGATGCCAATGCATGCCTCTTATCAATTTTAATTCAAAATATTAAAAAGTGCCGATTTCGTCGCGAGTTGAAGTGAAAAACCCCGAAATATTTTATTCAGATAAAAAAGCAGTTTTTTGTAAATTATTCAAAAACTAAAAAAGCTACAACTTTTTCTATTTGAAGAAAAAGATGCGTAATAAAATTATTTAAACGGATGCGTGTTGAAAAAATTAACATTCGAAACTTTATTCTCAAAGGCCCAGTGACCTCCCCACTTCAGCAAAATAATTTGATATCTCCTTTTGGCATCCGGCGCCTCAATTATGTCGCCACTGATATTTATTCATAAAAACTTTGTTATCCGATATTTGTTTGTTAATTTTGTGAGCCACTTCTATAAACAGATGCCGAATGTAGACGCTTAAAGCGATTTTCACTCATGAAAATTTGCGTTCACACTGAGCACATGTTCATAAAATCCGTTCATTATCAAATTAACATCGCAAAACTATACTGGCCATATAACTTAAAGAAAATTAAGTGAGAAAGCCAATTTTGTGTGCCTTTTCACGTCCACACTAGGAATTTTTTTATAGAGTTAGATTACAAAATTAAGAGAAACTATCGTATAACAAAATTTCATGTATAAACATCATTGGCTAATTTCTTCTGCATTGAACACCAGCTCTAGACATTTGTTTATTGAATTTTCTGGAAAGTTATTTTGAAATATGGGATGACAAAGTTTCAGACATAAAATGTACATAAAATCGATCCCAGTCAACTTTGATTGATTGTAGTTCTCATCGTCTTGATTTAAAAAGTCAGTAGACAAGAAGTCTGGAAATTGACATTTTTCAAGTTACAGAGGGTTAAACTTTGAACATTTTAATAAACCTACACCAATATCTTGAAATCAGAAGTTCAGAGAAAGAAATGTTTCATACAAAAGTTATTGCGCTCTGAGGGGAAAATCCTAAGGAAGCATGACCTTAGGACACAGGACATTTTTCAAGATCATTCATGGCAAAATGCTGTCAATATCCAGCCAATAAAGGTACGGCATGAGCAAGCGGTTTCTAATATTCAGCCAATACAGGCAACATATGAGCAGGATGTAGTCAATATCCAGCCAATGAAGACAAGATATGAGGAGTTTGTTGCCAACGAACTAACCCGAAGGAACCAACCCGAACGAACCACCGAACGATGCACCCCAAAGGAACTAATCCAAATGAAACCCAAACTAAACAACCCAAACGGTCGAACACAAACAAACCGAACCAAACGAACCAACCCGAACGTACCAAACCAAATAAACTAAAGCAAACAACTCAACCCAAACAAACCAAACAGAACGAACCAACACAAAAAAACTAATGCAAGCAAGTATGCCCAAACGAGTCAATACAAATGAATTAGCCCAAAGAATCCAAACTAAAGGATCCAACCCGAACCATGAAATCCATCCAACCCACGCAAACCAACTAACCGGAATAAACCAACCCAAACCAACTGAACTAAAACAACTAACCCAAATCAACCAACCCAAACCAACCCAAATCAATCAACTTGAACCGACTTACCTGAACAAACAAGCCTAAACAAAACCAAACAGAATGTACCAACCCAAAGGAACTAACGCAAGCAACCATGCCCAAATGAATCAACACAAACAAGCCAACTCAAACCATCAAACTCATCTAACCCACGCAAACCAACCAACCAACCCAAACAAACCAACCAACACAAAGTTCTCAAAACCAACCAACCCAAATCAACCCACCCAAACCAACCAGCCCTAACCAATCAACCTAAAACAACCAACTCAAACCAATCAACACAAACCGAACAACCCGAACAAACCGGCACAAGCCAAATAAACCAAACTAGCCGACCAAAATTAACAAATCAAATCTTGCCAACCCACGCTTAAGATTAATTTTGGCACACTTTTGCAGTTTAAAGTCTATACCAATCTCTCTTGGGTACCGCTTGACGATATTTAAAGCAGGTTGAAGTTAGCTTGCACTAAAAGCATAGCAGAATCTCTCTAATGTGACGCGATCGTTCCCTCTCTCGTTCCATTTCCGTCATAATCCCACGAGCGCTGCAGCCAAGTTCAAGACCTTCACGATCAAGAGAAAACAAAATCGATTTACTTATATAGTATTCTCATCTCTCTCCTTAATACGCGAACTTCTTTCCATTTCCGTCATAATCACACGAGCACTGCAGCCAACTTCAAGTGACTACTCTAACCTCTTGTCTACTGTCAGTATTATTGTCGATTGTTCGCAACAAAATGAATTCGGTTCGCGAAGAAAGTGATAAAGAACAAGAAGATTTCACGCCTCCCGAAATTTCGGAAAAAGCCAAAAAAGCGAGCAAAGACGCGTTGCCGCAGAAATCAAAGGAACGATATCAATCCACGTATAAAAAGTTCTAAGAATTAAAAACATCCCGAGGCATAAAAAGTCCGGCGGAAAATGTGATACTCGCATATTATGATTAACTATCGAAGACTCATAAATACGCTCCATCGATGCTTTGGAGTATCCACTCTATGCTCAACGCAACCATCAATATTCACGACAACATCGATATAGAAAAATACCCGAAAGTGATCGCCTTTTTGAAAAGAAACAGCGTTGGATATGTGCTGAAAAAATCCAAAGTTTTCGAGGGACAGCACGTCAAAAGATTCTTGCTGGAAGCGCCAGATGATCTTCATTTATTGACAAAGGTAATAAATGAATGTTATAATCTCACTTCTTACTAAAATTCTGAAGCAAATCATAAAAATTAACTCAATAAATGAAACAATACGTATAATGAATCACTAACGAATGATAAATGAATATTTACAATTTTCAGGTCGCGATGATCTTCAGAGTGACTGGGGGATGCAGAGAAGGGGAATTGACTAATATCTTGGTAAACGACATTCAAGAAAAAGGTCGTTTGCCAATGGATCGTTTCTTTCTAAATTTTCAAAAAGGACGTTGCACTGTACAAGCCGTCGGGAAAAATAAATTCAGTGTGAAACGGTTCAGTATAAAATAAATATTTTATATCTATGAATTACACTCAAAAGCGGGCGAAATAGAAAATAAGTACGCTACTGAGTAACTTGCAAATTCCTGTGCGAAAGAGTTATATAGGTCATATGTACCACTACGCGAAACAGGTGCGGTTGCGTGCGCAACCTCCTTGAAGAGAAGGGGTACGAGGACCCTCGACGACAGGAGCATCGTTATTAACAATGATCACTCGAATCGCCAATCTGCGTTCAACGGTTCAAGGGAACCACACGCTTTGCGTTTGACTCCATCGATCGCGCTCGAGGAATTTTTGACTATCGATGCGAGAGACCGTAAACCTAGTTCAGGTATGAGTTCTTGAGAATGATTAAGGACGACAGGAAACTCTTTTTCAGATTTCCAAATGAGGAACTAAATGGCAATAAGGAGTTTGTGGATGTAAACGATGATTAATTGGTGGTGATGTGGTTATCGATTCCCATAACGTGCTCGTTGGTTTTTCAACCCGTTTCCATACGGGAGCTCAACCAGTGAGGATTAAAGAATTGTAATCACGGTAAATTACCATTAATTAACCAACAATTTGATGGAAAAATTCATAACGGCTTTAGGAATTAGTAAAATTCCCAGCATAACGTTATGAATTTTTCGTAATCGAAATAGAACGGGTCTTTAAAACGTAGAAACTCTTTTTATAAATTTTTATTCTGAAAACCATTAGAAAATGTATGGTTCAATAACGTTAGTTCTAACAAAAGTAAAAGACAAATAGGAAAATGAGATTGCATTCTGGAGGACAAATCTTGAACTTAAATTTGCACGGAATGTTGTCTCATTTGTAAAATCACCAATAATTTGATCCTCAGTCCTTCGCATGGGAGGGAAAACTAGTAGGAATCCGTTTTTAAGATGCGCATGATTGCAAGCTTTGCTAGATCTAATAGATTTAAGGAACAAAATCAATAATTGCTCTGAAACAAACTGAAAGTAAAAATAAGTCTATTCAGGCGTGACGAATGGGTAAAAATCGCCAAAGTTAAAATCGAAACTTGCGAAAACGTACGCAATTTGTGCTTCGCTTCTGTGTGCCTGCATTTGTTATAAGAATCCTGAATCTTTTAAGTAATTTTCACAATAATGAGAAAGTTTAAAATAAGGGCAATTTCGGACCCAGAGCTTGAGGACAATTATATCTCGAGCGATTTCTTGGTTGAAAACTATTTTAAAATTCAAGGGCTCAGAGTCGAAAAAAGTGAAATATCTTTTAAAATAATTGGGAATCACGGATATTGTTTCTTTCAAACTTCTTGTTGCTAATAATTTTATTCGTTTCAGGTTTATCGTTCTCTCAAGATTGGTGCCGACGTGCATATTCGGGCCAATTTCTTGAACAGGGCACAATAAACTGTAGAATAATCCGTTTTCTCGTGAATTAAACTCACGAGAGGAAAATTCGATACAAGTAAATCTAGACGTAAAATCAAAATAATTAACGATGAGAATTATCCTCAAGTTTTCAGGCGTCAGAAAAATAAAAGAATTCATTTAATGCTCATACAGAAATTGAATAACGTTACAACTGGTACCCCTGGCGAGACACAGAAGTTCTTGAAAGAAGAGCGGATTGCGCGTTTTCGTCGTTCGATTTCGGTAAATATATCTGAAAATTAGAATTCAAAAACAGGTGTTCGGAAAAAGTAAATATTGCGTAATCCTTCGCGACGGATAGATTACAAGGCCTTTATATTCGACAACAGACAGGTCATAAACCCATAATGAGAATCTAATTAAATCTTATTCATTTTATAGTCGTATCGAAGCAAACACATTAACCTCAGAGAATGAAAACTTTTGCCGAAATAATATGAAATAAAATCTAATATCCACACTTTCATTTAATCGCGAATAAAAACTTTGAATGCGATTGAATTAATCAATTGAATTGACAAATTAATTTAACCAATTGATAAATTAATTGATGTAAGACTTAGCTTTTTCAAAATTAGGGCAAGAACTTTGGAAATTAAGAACAATTTTATAATTTTAAAAATAAATTGAATTTTCAAAAAAATGGCGGATAAGGAAATTACCGAAAACAGTCCCAAGCTAAAAATGAAGAAAAGAATCAAATTGTCAAAATCACTTCTAGAAAATAATGAACAAATAGTACTCGACGAGCTAACCGATGAATCAGATTTAGAAGATTCACAAAGCCATAGTGATCATAGCTCAAACCATGATCAACTTATAAATCCTGGTGGATCGAAAGTCAATATCGCGAACAGCATTACGGATATCTCTCAAAATGTAGACAATCCAAATGGAAAAATAAAGATGTATCACCTGCGAAAGACCCTGAAAATGATGGCAGACTCCGATGAAGAGGAATTAAAAGATATTCAGGCAGAAATAAAGAGAATAAAAATCGAGGTTAACAAGACTCTTACGAGTCAAAATAGGGTAATAACGTCTGTTCGAAAAAATCGCGTCAAAAACCATGAAGCTAACGTCAAATTAGGTAGGAGAGTAGACTCGTTTGCGGTAGCATTAACTGAGAAAATCCCCCAAAAAATAGCGGTCAAAATGAAAGATGTGATGCTCAAGGTCGTTATTTAGAAGAAAATAGTGTAGACGTTGAAAAGAAAGTTGATTCATTAAGAAAAATGACTGAAAACTTGCATCAAGATCAAGCTGATTTAATCGTTACGAACATGCAAAATAGAAAACGTTTACAATATAAGAACAACAATATACGTTACAAACGCGAGTAGATAGGAATATAGGAACTTCGAATGTAAAAATCCCTTGGTTAAAAAATTATCCAGTTCTTAAATTTTCCGGTTGCGAGCGCCCCATGACGTTCCTAAACAAATTTGAGCAATATATAAGAGCAATCGACGTCAGAAAAAACGACTTTCCCTTTGCAACACAATCCTGTCTAGAGGGAATGGCCAGAGAATGGTGGAATGTAGTCTGTGAAAATCTTAGTGATGATCTTATATCATTTGAACGAAAATTTATAAAAAAAATTCTGGAACGGTGATATAAGATTCAAAATTGAAAAAATTTGCAATACGGTTATTACATACCTGGAAAACTCTATAGATCGGAAAATGCGTTTATAATGATAAATAACGCAAGAGATCTAATCCCACCACCCTCTGAAAGCGACATGGTAAAAAGCTTAGCTAGACATTTTGACGAGGAAGTCAGAACCGCGTTCATTATCCGAAATATGAAAACTTGCGAAGAATTGATTGAGTTCTTGGCATCCTTGGATCAAGCAGGACCATTGAATTATCGCGAAAAATACTCATCGCGTGATAACTCGGTGTATAAGCAAAACTATTATGAGAGATATCCAAATTTTCGTCAAAATTACAGAAACCATTTCAGAGGCAAAAATAGGTATACAAATCAGGGTTATCCACGAGAATATTATGATAAAAATAATCGATGGTACGATCAGCGAAAATCTAGTTTTGAAAAAAATGAATCTCATTATCAAAATAATTATTCGGATAGAAATCACGATTATGGTCGACAAGATCGTCATGAAAATCCAAATCAGAGATATTATAATCGGGGAAGATATGATGATAGAAAACGAGGGTCGGAAAATCGACAGAACCGTAGCTACAATAACTCGGGCCGCGAGCATCAAGGGCACGGATATGAAAACCGTCAACATCACAATATAGATAACCGAAATTCAACTTATGATGCTTTCGCTGATCAACCTCGAGATCATCAACATAAAAATGGTAAGTGGTCTAATGGTCCTAATTACACAAATGTGAATAATTCTCTTAATAATGATAATAATCAAAAGCCTTTAAGTGGCACGGTAAAAAATGGAGTTTATAAGCGAGAAAATAATAGTCCGCCAAATGTAAGTTCTAAGAATGAGCAAAGCGAACCACGAATTAATAAAAGTAATGTAAGCGAAATAAGTAGGGCTAATGTAACCGCACGAAATAATTATGGCAATAAACAAGCTAGTTGTATACAACAAATTCAAGAAGACGATGAATTTTTATCAAATCACGAGGAGTCGGGAAATTCCCGAGCCTTGATTTGGTAAAATGTAACACGATAGAGGCAAATCCGGGGCCTAAATATTAAAAAAAAAACCTCTTCCGTTAGATATGCGCGGAGATCTACTGGAAAATGAAGATAATGAATTAATTAAATCTCTTGACAAATGTCCAATATTACAAATGGAAATACAAAATGTAAATACTAAAGCGCTAATAGACACAGGCAGCGAGGTTACATGCATCTCACAAACATTTTTTAAAAATAATATTGAAGCGTTTAGAATGTGCGAATTATTACCAATAGTGGACACAAGTATCGTCGGTAATACAGGGGCAAGACCTGTCAAATTAAAAGATCAAGTACCTATATGCTAATTTTAGAATGGGTAACTGGGATGGTTCCTACGTATTTTTTTTTGTTCCTGAATTAAATAAAGAATACATAATTTGGGTTGATGTATTAAAAAGATTGAAAAGTAAAATTGACTTCGAAGAAAATATTATTGAATTGAAAGATAAAGACAAAACGATAAAAGGGAAATTATTGGACGAAGATCCAAAGCGTATAAGGTTAATATTTGATCCCGAAAATTCTAAAAAGGAGAAACATTTAAATTATTTAGGAAAAATGTTGATAGTAGAAGAGAGACATTCTATCATTATTAAAGAAATAAATTATGTTGAAAATCATAATGATTGTGAAAATGAATTTGCATTACGTGATGAAGAAATTAAAGAGAAGGTAGCACAGTGCACACTATTGGACTTAAATGAAAAAGAGCGATTCTACAAGCTGATTCAGCGCTATGAAAATGTATTTTCAAAGATACCGGGTAGGATTTCAGTATACCAACATCAGCTGGAAATAAATGATAAAAAACAATTTCTAATGAGAACATATCCAGTAACAATGTTTCTTAGAAATAAAATGAAACAGGAAATCGAAAACTCACGAGAACTAGGGATTATTCAACGTTCGAACAGCGCGTACATAAATCCTTTAGTAATAACAACGAAAAAAGATGGTTCAATACGCATATGTTTAGGTGCGCGCAAATTAAATGAACTGATGACTAATGATCACGAATGCGCGGAACCAACCGAGGTTCTATTTCAGAGATGTGTGGGAACTAAAGTTATGTCAACACTAGATCTTGTGAGTAGCTTTTGGCAGGTGCCATTGCACCCAAATTCTATGAAGTATACGGCTTTTCTACACGAGGGAAAATGTTACGAATTTAAAGTAACCCCTTTTGGATTAAAAACGAGCACATCTGGAACTTCTTTTTCAGCGCCTTCAGGATCGTAATGTCACGGTTAATTTTGAAAAATCTCACTTTTTTCGTCCAGAATTGAAATTCTTAGGACACATTCTTACGGCCCTGGGAATACAACCAGATCCGGAAAAGATACGAATAATTCATGATTTTCCAACGCCTACAAATTTAAAGGAATTGAGGGGGTTTTTGGGACTAATTAATTATTATACCAAAGTCACCAAGGAGCATGCCCAAGAAATAGTCCCCTTACTTGAACTATTAAGGGTGAGGAGCAAATGATCTGGGATTTAGAAAAAGAAGATGCATTTAAAAAAATTAAGGGATTGTTCTGCGAATTCGTAATCCTAACGTATCCCGATTTAAATAAACCGTTCTACCTGCAAACTGACGCCAGTGACGTAGCACTAGGGGCCGTACTTTTTCAAATAAACCAGGAAAAAGAACACTTGCCGATTTCTTTTGCGAGTCGAACGCTTAAGGGACCTGAATTATCCTATTACACTACTGAAAAGGAATTGATTGCCATAGTATGGGCACTTACGAAGTTTAGATCTTATGTTCTGGGTGCAAAATTGATCATCCGCATGGACCACAAAGCTCTAACCTTTCTCAAAACATGCGAAGGAAAAAATAACATTGTGGCTGATGTTTTGAGTAGAATACCCTCAAAAGAATCGGCATATCCATTTGAATTAAATGAAGGCAAAATCTTTTTATATGCAATAGCCAAGAGACCGTCATCGAAACTTAGAGAACGTTTGAAAAACTTCATAACGGAACAAAAAGAAGACATTATATTACAACGAAGATTCAAGGACATCCAAGATGGAAAAACAAAGAGGTTCGAAATATATAACAAATTAATCTACTTAACAAGAAAAAATGGAAAGAAGCTTTGTTTAACTCAAAGCATTATATATAAAATAATTGATGAATGCCACAAACTATATGCCCACGTGGGGGCGGAAAGAGTTTTTAGAATGCTAAATGAATACTTTTATGGACCATTGCGTGCATCTATGGTGGCTACAAATACATTCTCCCCACGGTAGATGCGTTTAGCAAATACGTTAAAATTTATCCGATAAGAAGAAGCACCGCAAAAACGGCTATAACAAAAATCTTCAAGGATCACACTGGAAAATTTGGAAAGCCGGAGAAAATAGTTACCGATCACGGAACCCAATTCACATGTGATCAATGGCTCGACAAACTAAAAGAAGAAGGAATTACAGCAGCATTATGGTCAGTAAGACACCCCCAAAGTAACATTGCTGAAAGGATTGATCGAGAACTTTTGAGATTCTTCCGAACACTCATAAAGGAGCGACACAACACGTGGTAGTCATAAATTAAATAAAATGTAAAAACTACAAATAGTTTAAAACAAAACAAATCATCATAGAATCCATAAAAATATGTGAATAGAAACATAAAATAAGAAAGATCTGTCGCTAGGTAATTAAGAATTAGAAAGTAAGCAAGATTGTTAAGAACAAACTAAAAGGAAAATAAATGTAAAAAGAAAGAAAAGACAAGAATGTAAAAAAATGAAACAAAATAAGAAAAAAGACTTAGAAAATATCCCTAGATAATAATGAATTGAAAAAAAGTAGAGAAAAGAAAACCTCTACCCTTGTCCAATTAGAAAAAAAAGGAAAAACACAATAGAATGTAAATAATTAGAATAACAGATATAAAAGAAGTAATTAGTAAGTTCCGACGTAAAATACATATGTATATCTAGGGTAAACAAGATCAACTTTTAAAAGCCTGCCACTCTCTGAACTTGTCAGGAATGAATTAGTTCGGAATCATGCTAGAGATCCTTTGATCGCTCACCCTTCTTCAACTCGTTACTATACGAGAGCTCAAAAGTGCTAGCATAATCACTCTGAATTGATTTGTTCGAAATGGCAATAAGGAGTTTGTGGATGTAAACGATGATTATTTGTTGGTGATGTGGTTATTGATTCTCATAACGTGCTCGTTGGTTTTTCAACCCATTTCCATACGGGAGCTCAACCAATGAGGATTGAGGAATTGTAATCACGATAAATTACCATTAATGAACCAAAAGTTTGATGGAAAAATTCATAACGCCTTTAGGAATTAGTAAAATTCCCAGCATAAGGTTATGAATTTTTCGTAATCAAAATAGAACGGGTCTTTAAAACGTAGAAACTCTTTTTATAAATTTGCACTTAAATTTGCACGGAATGTTGTCTCATTTGTAAAATCACCAATAATTTTATCATCAGTCCTTCGCATGGGAGGGAAAACTAGTAGGACTCCATTTCTAAGATGCGCATAATTGCAAACTTTGCTAGGTCGAACAGATTTAAAGAAGAAAATAAATAATTGCTCTGAAATAAACTAAAAGTAAAAATAAGCCTATTTAGGCGTGACGAATGGGTAAAAATCGCCAAAGTTAAAATCGAAACTTGCGAAAACGTACGCAATTTGTGCTTCGCTTCTGTGTACCTGCATCTGTTATAAAAATCATGAATCTTTGAAGTAATTTTTACAATAATGAGAACGTTTCAAATAAAAGGAATTTTGGACCCAGAGCTTGAGGACAATTATATCTCGAGGGATTTCTTGCTTGAAAACTATTTTAAAATTCAAACTTCTTGTTGCTAATTATTTTATTTGTTTCAGGTTTATCGTCCTCTCAAGATTGGTGCCGACGTGCATACTCGGGGCCAATTTCTTGAACAGGGCACAATAAATTGTCGAGCAATCCGTTTTCTCGTGAATTAAACTCCCGAGAGGAAAATTCGATAAAAGTAAATCTAGAAGTAAAATCAAAATAATTAACGATGAGAATTATCCTCAAGTTTTCAGGCATCAGAAAAATAAAAGAATCGATTCAATGCTCATACAGGAATTGAATAACGTTACAAGAGGGATGCCGAAAGAGATCGAAACTTTTTTGGTTTGTTTCGAGAAACACAATCAATTCCATTTTCTCTATGGCATAACATTGTACCTGTTCATTTTCAGGATATGTCGAAAATTCGACTCACACGAAAGAAAAAATAGGGACGATGATAATGGGTGAAATATATTTAACTCAAGGCCCTAGTCACATCGCTTCACCACCTCGAAAGCACCAAAAAACTCAAGCTTCAGCTACTCAAACGTTTATGCAAAGACTTCAGGCGACCAAGAAGAGATGAACGATGACTTGGAACACTCAACCAAGTATCTGATCAACACGAGTGAATCAAACATGACAATCAGAAATGAGAACACGAATCCAATCTTCAATATCCAAAATTGCGAGGTTCACATCCACAATTACGATAAATAAAATCATCCTCGATTATTCACAGGTAAATTTGAGTTATCATGATAATAAATGAGTTGTAGAAAATATCTCCAAAATTAAAACATGACTTTCGTCAATTTTGTAATAAAATCGAAGTAAAAAATAATATGCACACGAATTTTCTTTTTTTTTAGATGAGGGGCTTCACCCCCAATACAATCGAAGTAAAAAATAGTCTACGCACACGCTTTTTTTTTTGTTAGGGGCTTCGCCTGCCGAACCCCCCGAACTGGGCTCCACCCTGAAAAAGCGATCTCCGATAAAGGTATAATGAAAAATAGCATGCACATATGGGGCCGGAAGGCTATGATTCTTGCGTTTTGAACAAGTGGCATTTTTGCGGTAGGAATATAGTGCGTACGCAAAAACTAGCCGCTGCAGAATGGGTGTCTCCGACTTCAAACATGAGGTCAATATGCTGGCCAGATGTTGATGTGTAGAAGTAAACCTCTTCCACCAGAAGTTCTTGATAGCATCTGGTCCTGCAGCGGAAAAGATGTTCGTGTCCCTAAGTGCTTTTTTCACCACTTTGGCAGTGATTGATGGACATTCCTGCTCAGACGTTTTGAGATTGTTACAAAGCCGCTTGAAAAAGATGACATTATTAGTATTTTCTTCCAATTTCAGTGTTTTTGGGATTATGCATGCCTATCTCCAAAAAGTCTCTACCTCATCGGGCTTGGGTGGATTTTCAACAGAAAAAGGGAGATCGCTAAGAAGGCGCGATGGGTTAGTAAGAAACTGTTGATCCTACCTGACCCATCCCTTCCTTTTCTGTATTCTTCTCCTTGCGTCAGATAACACTCGTATTTTGTCAACGATGTGCTGCTTGATTGTCAGCAGCTTTGAGTTGCTCAGTATTTTAATCAGCCAAATCTCTCCCCGCACTATAAACTCAACAATTAATGGTCCAGATTTCGGACTCCTCCGAGATATCCTCACAAAGGGAGGCATCCATTCCAGTCAGACATGGGACTCAGGACGAATCTGGATGTTAATGTTCCTTCTTGTCCTGAAATCGCTATGATCTCTCAGGAGGTGTCTGCTTTCGGCGGTTGGTCTTAATGTTGCGTCCTCCTGTTTATCTGGCTTGCTCATGCAGCAGTTTGAGAAGCGATCTGCATACACATCAAGCATTTGAGATGTAGTCAGCTTGATTTTGCGAAGAATGATGCAAAACGTGCTGAAGACCTGCGTGTTTCTGGCACCACAGTGTGGGCATACGTGTTATAAAGCCTCCGTGAATAGGAATAATGCAGGCATCGTAGCAGTCCAACAATTCATCCTTGACTTGATTCGTCCACTTAATGTGAGCGTTTCGCCGGTGTGCGTCGAGTTTCCATCTAAATCAACACCCCGAGCTCCAGGGTGATCGGCACTGTTTGCTCACCCATTGTTGGGTACCCTGCGCATTTCATCTTTTTGAACCGCACCTACATCTTTTTGGTGGCTTGGTGGTGTCACTCTTTATCCCACGAGCAGCTTGGGAATGGGTTCGCCCATTTGTGTACAGTCCAGTTTGCAACGATAAGGCTGCATTCACTGAGAGGTCGCCCGGTATCCCAGAGTCACCGTTTAAGACACCTCACCCAGATGGCCTTTAGATTTGACAGGGTTTTTATTCCTCCGCTTGGGGGTTATACCGTCGGGACCATCTCTGGAGAATTATTCGCGACTGCCCTTTAACTATTGTAGCCATATTCAGCAGAAACCCTTGGTACAGCGACCTTTTATCCGCAACCCGAGGACGCGTCCGATGGGTGAATGGTCTAATGGATGACTTGCTGAAATGCTGCGATGCTTGTTCACGAAGGCTTTAAGGCGCGTATTCACACACTGTGGTGCCAGAAACACCCAGAGCTTCAGAACGTTTCGCAACATTCTGTGCGAAATAAAGCTGATTACCACTCGAAAACTTGATAAGTACGCAGATTGCTCCCCCACCGCTTTATGAACAAGCCGCAGACGAAGGGGAGAAAGCAACCCTTCGTGAGAATATATTAAAGCAGTCCGAAATCTGCACCATTAATTGTTTAGTTAATAGTGCGGGGCAAGATTTGGCTGATTCAGATCAGTGGCTAAAACCGACTATGGATCAAAAGACCAAAAGACGCCTGCATCAAATGAACATTACGATTGAATGGGCAAGATAGAATGCGTCCCGCGTTTAGTGTGTGATTGACTACATTACATCTAGTAAGCCATTCACGAAAAGAGTCCGGAAGTTCGCCCACGAACTGAGGATCTACCACCACACACTGGACAAGTCAAAGGTGCTGACAATCTAGCAGCACATTGTCGACAAAATACATTATCCCAAAAACACTGAAATTGGAAGAAAATACTAATATCATCCGTTTCACGGAGCTTTCTGACAGCCTTATGACATCTGAGGAGGAATGTCCATCAATCACTGGCGGTGTTAGGATGCACTGTATTCCTACCGAAGAAATGCGGCTTGAAAAAATGTGTGGGAGGCTGTCGAGAGAACCTGCTCATTGACAAGGGTGTCTGCAAAAATGGAGCAGCCCATCAGCGCACCCTGTCGATGGCCTGAATTGACTACCGAAAATCTTTCGAATCAACCTCTCATAGACTTATCATCTGTCTGTTGCAAAGCTTGAAGGTTCTTCCACACATAGTGAGATACATAGAGAAATTAATGCCATTTCGTAAAACTATGTTTACTATCTCATCTGGGAATTATCGTGTGACAACGAGCAACTGACCTTGCAGAGGGGAGTCTTTCAGGGCCACACCATGAGCCCTGTGTTCTTTTGAATCACACTTCTGCCACTGTCTCTCCGACTACGCAATTCCCCTGAGTACCTCTGCGGCGACAATAATCATCGCAAGCATAAAATGACTAATATATTTTATATGGATGACCTGAAGAGTTATGCTTCTAGTGCAAGCCAACTGCAGCGTGCTTTAAATATCGTCAAGCGGTACACAGAATAGATTGGTATAGACTTTAGACTGGAAAAGTGTGCCAAGATTAATCTTAAGCGAGGAAGAATTATTACTGGAGTTCTGGGGGACCCTGAGAGTATGAATATTTGTGTTTTTAGACATCTTGACACTGAAGACACCAATGCATACATGGGCGTGCCTCAAAGCCGCATTCAGGGCGAAACATCAGTGAAGGATTCTCTCCAAAGCAGATACAAGCATCTTCTGCAAAAGATTTGGTCTTCAAATCTGTCGGAATTAAACAAGGTATTTGTCTCTTAAATCAGCAGAAGTTCTTACTGCACTATAAACTCAACAATTGATGGTCTAAAGGTTGGACTCCGCCGAGAGATCTTCATACAGGACGGTGTCCATTCCAGCTGGATCTTAGGGCTCAGAGGGCAATTGGATGTTGATGCTCCTCCTTGTCCTAAAATCGCTATCATCTCTTTGCAGGTGTCTGCTTCCTGGAATTGGTCTTAAGGGCCCTTCCTCTTTTTCGTCTACAGCTTGTTCTCGCAGCGGTTGGGGAAGCGCTCTGCGTTCATATTCAGTTCGCGAGAGGTTAATTGTTATACATAGCTCAAATTCACAAACAGTCTACATTATCAATTTTTTGTCTTCAAAGTCGTTTTCCTGAACGATGTCATCAGTGATGTTCACTAATGAAAATTTTTTATTCGATATTTTTTATTGATTTTATAAACAAATGCCCAGGTGGAAATTCTAAGGCCGAGAGAAATAGTCTTTTTTCTTAATTTTGTTACAATTATGTTTTCAGTGACGTTTAATAATGAAAATTTGTAATTCGATATTTCTATCAACTTTATGAACACATTATTATATAGCACACTCTGTGGTGCCAGAAACACCCAGAGCTTCAGCATGTTTCCCATCAGTCTTTGCGAAATCAAGCCGACTACCCTTGTGGCGACACTAATCAGAGCGAGCATAAGGTCACACATGCATTCTATATGGATGAACTGAGGATCTATGCTTCTGGTAAAAGCAAATTTCAAACTGCTATAAATATCGTCAAGAACTACACAGGAGAGATTGGGATGGACTTTGGTTTGGACAAGTGTGCCAAAATTAATCTGAAGAAAGGAAAAATTATTGGCGTTCCCAATGACCCTGAGCTTGTGGATATAAGTGTTATTAGACATTTTGACACTGGAGAGACCTATATATACCTGGGCGAGCCTCAAAGCCGGATTCAGGATGTAACATCAGTGAAGGAGTCTCTTCGAAGCAGATACAAGCATCTTCTTCGACACATTTAGTCTTCCAATCTGTCAGCGTTGAACAAGGTATCAGCGACTAACATGATTGCCGTCCCGGTTCTACTCTACTCGTTTGCAGTGGTTCAATGGATGAAGAACGAGCTTAAGGCCCTTGATGCTACCACACGTAAGATCATGCATATGCATAAAAGCTTGCATATCAATTCGTCAGTTCCGCGACTATACATTTCACGCCGTCAAGGCGGACGTGGACTTCTGAATCTCCAGTATCTTCATAACCGAATTGTTCTAAGTACAGCTTACATCGTTGCGAATGGCAGAGATCCTCTCCTAAAGATGGTCAGGAACCACGAGATGATTGGCGAAGGAGCGTTCCTTTACAAAGCCGCGGAGCAAGCGGCCGAGACCCTTGGCCTGAATTTTAACATCAGAAGTGAGGCAAGTGCATTACTCCATCTAGATGCTTTACTTCTAAAAGCCGAAGTAAAGAAAGCAGAGGTTGGAAAATTTCACCAACAGCTACTCGACAAGAAAATGCCCGGAAACTTTCACATAAATGTAGAAAAACAGTCCTTGTCGAAGGAGCAAACTTTTGCTTTCCTCAGATCATCAGGGCTTAGTTCAGGTACAGAGGGTTTTATTTTCGCATGTCAGGACGGTGTCATTTCCACCTTAGCATACCGTGACCGAATTTTATGTCAAGACGTTCCCAGTAATAGGTGCAGAGCGTGTCATGCACACGCTGAGTACCTAGAACACATACTAACGGGGTGTCCGACCCACGAAGGAACGACGTATATCTACAGACATAATGCGACCCTAAAAGTGCTGTATTTACACTTTTGTCGCTCTTACGGTGTTGGCCGCGACCCTGCCCTGCCGAACGCCCCAAGGGAGATAGAGTCAATTGTCCAAAACGAGAAGTGCCAAATTTTCTGGAACTGCGATTTTCGAACAGCCGTGTCTGTTGCACACTCGAGGCCTGACATCGATCTGCAAGACTTCGAGAAACGAACTATATTCGTGATCGAATTCTGGGCTCCGTCCGAATACAACATCACTGCCAAGGACAAAGAAAATGAAGAGAGGTATCAAGACCTTGAAGGAGAGCTGCAACGACTGTACCCAAAATATTCGGTACAAGTAATTGTCCTTATCATAGGTGCTCTCGGAGCTGCGAAAATATCACTGGTTCGTAACCTTAAAGCCATACCCGGGTGCCAAAAATATGCCAAGGCACTTGCGGGGTGGATGCACAAAGTTATCATCCTTGGGTCGCTTCGTGTAATCAAGACACACGAGGGTTTCGCCGGCCTGTCGTTGTGATTTCATCGTGCCCTGTGACCACCCATCTCACGGTTGTGAGATGTGGCCATAAGTGTGATTTACCGCGGTTCTACTGGGAGCTGGTGTCATTTTTTAGATGGCAGTTGCTCTCAGTGGGACCCTTCGGTGGTTGTTTGACCCTTTTGTTAAATTATATATATATATATATATATATATATATATATATATATATAAGTACCCAGTTTCGATATTTGAAGGCAGAAATAAATCGTTCTTTCTCTTAATTTCGTAAAATATGTGGTGAGTGATGTTTAATGATGAAAATTTGTAATCCGATATTTTTTATTTATTTTATAAAAAAATTATATAAACTAATGCAGAGTGTGTCTAGAACTGGTATTTAAAGGCAGAAAAATTCAATTTTTCTCTTAATTTTTTTTGAATTTATGTCTCCAATGATGTTTGTTTATGAAATTTTGTTATCCAATATTTTTATTTTATTTTATAATCTAACTCTATAAAGAAATTTCCAGTGTATAATAACCGGATTTTATGAACATATGCTCAGTGTGAATGAAAATCTTCATCAGTAAAGGTCACTTCAAGCATCTACGTTCGGCATATGTTTATAGAATGGACTTGCAAAATTAACGAAAAAATATCGGATAACAAAATTTTTATTAGCAAACATAATTGGGGACATAATTTATAAAAAGAATTAAGAGAAAAAGCGAATTTTTTTTCCTTCAAACATTAACACTAGGCATGTGTTCACAGAATTTGTTATAAAATTATTTAAAAAAATAGGGTGACAAATTTTCATCACTAAACGCCACTGGTGACATCATTTAAGGAAAAATGAGAGATAAAAAGAATGCTTTCTGCTTATAAGATTAATAAAAAATATCGGATTACAAATTTTTATCATCAAGCTTCACTAACAACATAATTATAACGAAATTGAGCGGAAAAACTATTTCTCTTCCTCTTGAAATGTTCACAATTGGCAATTTAATGTATTTATAACAATTGACTTTACCAGATGATTTTCATTTGCTTTCAAGCACCGCTGCGCATCCAGACCAGAGATTCTGAACATAGAAAAAATATTCTCAAGAAAATAAACAGAAAATGAAAAAATCGACTCCTCTTGTTATTTGCATTAACATAAGTGTTTGAACGAACAAAAGTTTAAAAATTGGGCGAGATAAATCTCTTTCAAACTGAATGCTGAATGCAGAGCCCCGCATGCAACAATAAGGCTGCATGCTTTAGAAGGTTGCTTGGTAGCCTAGAGTCTCCGTTGTAAGACACCACACCCAGGTGCCATTTAGTTTTCGGTACTGTTATTACGCCTTATCTTGGGAGCTTTTCTTGCGGGACCATCCCTGGACCATTGTCCGCGACTGCTTGTTTCATTTGTAGCTATATTCAGCATGAACCCTTGGAACAGGGAGAATTCAAATCCTCGCGCCCCTCTCCGCAACATGCTGCCAGCATCTATGAGGAATGAACTTCGATAAAAAACGCGCTAGAATAATTCTTGGTTTCTTGACTGCTGAAGAAAGGCGTCAGGTAAATCATCGTGTCCTCTTCACCTAGTTTGGAATCCAGTTTAAATCTCGACTCTGCAAACGGTCTATATTTCTTTCAGCGATTTAGCCGGTAAGCGTTTTGCTTCAATTTCATTACAAAACGTTCGGAAATGTGCTGCGGAATAAATATTGAAAACGTCTCTTTGGAAGAATGTCGCTCTCAAAGCAACACTGAAATATTGTGAGAATTAAATGAAATTTCAGAAAAGCTTTCTGTAGATTTTACAATAAACGATTCAATGATTGTTCAGTTAAAAATGCGGTTTTGGAATCTAAGGTGTAGAGTTCTGCTATACATCTAAAAAGATCTTTCAGTTAATAACCTTCCATCGGCGAGGTGGATCTTCAGGGGCCTTTTTCTATTTGAAATGTCTCATAAGAGTGATCGAGCCGCCCCCCCCCCCACTGGTAAAAAAGTGGAACAGTGATAGGCATCAGTTTTATTAGCTCAAATTGAAGTTAAGGCCAAAGGTTATGTGTCATACATTTCAGATTTATGCTACAACTTTCCTAGGTTATGCCAGCAGTAATTTTTAGTACTGCTCGCGCTGGTCGTACCAACAAATCTCGGCGGTAGTGTATGTAAATTCTGTTTGGATCTATTTCAAATATTCGCGCGCCATCTCTAACTTATCCTCTGGGACTGAAGTATATTCCAAAACCTAACTTTCAGAGTTAGAGTCCAGATGAAAATTATCCCATCAAAAGTAACCAATTCGTTTTTAAGCGGCAAATGAACTAAAGTCTCTTGTTTGACTCCTTGAACAAAATTATCTAGGCTACAGAACTGTCAAAACATCAACTTTTTCTAAACCTCCTGTCAGACGAGTTTTGGCGAGAGTAAATAATTTAACGCATGTTCGACAGCTCTATAGACCCACTGAAATTGTTCAATCAATCAAGTAAGAGACTTTCTTAAATTGTTTTCGCTACAAGCGAATTTCTAACATTTGATAGTCTAATTTTTGTTTTGACTCCAACTCTCAAGATTAGGTTTGCAATATACCCCTGTAGCAGACAATAAGCTTAAAGTTCTAACTTCAATTTCGCAAGAGTCGTAATTGTTGTAATATTAAGCTTCTTTTGATATGACGTATTCATTTTTGGGAGCCAAAAGTCTGAGATTCCTCATTAACCTGGATTTTTCATGAGGTAAAAACTTTAGCTTCAATTAGACATACAATGGAATATAAAGGAATGTGAAGTTGCATCTTATAACAAAAATGAACGTTAACGACGAATCTCGGACTTTTAGATTTAGAGAGTAGGATTTACTCTTGATTTTATGATTTTTTCAAATTTTTGGGAAGACTTTTCTAGAACTAAATATTTTTTGACTTGATTATCCAAATAATTTCAACTTTGGCTGATTCCACATGAAATTTTCTAATCTTTAGAATGATTTGACTGATTATTTTTTTTGAGGATCCACCTTCAACCCACAGGTACTCATAACCTGGTACTTTGCTACTAATCACTGTCGCAAAAGCCATTCAGTCGTTGTTTTCGAACTCTATATTCTGCTGGCTGATTGATCATAATTCGCGAGTATTATAAGATTCCAACATTTATCCTGGAGAGCCCGTTTATAAGGATTCAACATTCATCCTGGAGAACCCATTTATAGGGATCCAACATTCATACTTAGAGAGCCTGTTTATATTCATCCCAACTGGAGGCTCGCAACTGAAGCATCCTCCGCGGGCGCAGTGGATGTCCTGCTGCTTAACACTTCTTGCCGATGTTTTGGCAGGACATTAGTCCTTTCGGGTATCCCGGTGAGATCTGCCTGTCCATCGCGCAGCTCACAACATCCTGGAGAGCCCGTATATAGGGATCCAACGTTCATACCAGAGATCCTGTTTATAGGGCTCCAAACATTCCTCCCAGAGAGCCCTATAGGGCTCCAACATTCATACTGGAGAGCTGATTTATAGGGATCCATCTTTCTAACAAACGTTAGTTCCAATCCCAACGACTGAGACCAAGGATTAAAAATATTAACTTTATATACATTAGACAGCGAGAGACAAACACAACTTCACACACTCACACGGACATATACTCCGATGTGTCAGCAAGAAAGTGTTGATTCTACCTGAGCCATTCCTCCTTTTTTCGCATTCTCCACCTTGCGTCAGATAACACTCGTATTTGGTCAACAATGTGCTTCTTGATTGACAGCAGTTTTGACTTGTTCAATGTGTAATGGTAGATCCTCAGTTCGTGGGCGAACTTTTGAACTCTTTTCGTGAATGTCTTAGTACATGTTATGTACTCAATCACACACCGAACATGGGACGCATTCTTTCTTGCCCATCTAATCTTTATATTCATTTGATGAAAGCGTTTTTTGGTCTTTTGATCTATCGCCGGTTTTAGCCTTCGATTTTAATCAGCCAAATCTCTCTCCGCACCATACACTGAACAATGAATGGTCCAGAGTTCGAACTCTTACGAAATATCCTCACGAAGGGAGGCATCCATTTTAATCAGATGTTAATGTCGCTTCTTTCTCTTCGTCTTTGGCTTGTTTATGCAGTGGTTGGGAAAGCGCTCTGCGTACATATTGACTTTTCGAGAGTTACACAGCTTGATTTCGCAAAGACTGATGCGAAACATGCAGAAACCAGGGGTTTCTGCTAAATAATATTACAATAATTAACCAGCTGTCGCGCACAATTGTCCATGGATGGTCTCGAAGGAATTAACCCCCGAACGGAGGCGAAACATCCGTGCCGAAAACTGAATGGCACCTGGGTGAGGAGCCTCAAATGGTGACTCTGAGATACCGCGCGACCTCTCAGAGTATACAGCGTCATTCTTGCCTGTGTGGCTCTACAAGGATCAACGAACCCTTTCACCTAGCTGCTCGTGGGTACAACAATGATAACACCAAACATATTTGTCGTAAGTGCGGTTTAAAACATGGAACGCGCATGGCTCCCGATAATGGGTTGTCAGAAGGTTACATAGCGCGAATGCACGTTCTGTGGTGCGAAAAACACCCAGAGCTCTCGCACTTTTGGCATCAAGGTCTGCCAAACCATGTCGAAGAACTCCGGAAAAGGGGTTATGTAAGCGGAGCGCCTACTCAAAAACTACTCTGAACCGGCAAGACAGTACGCGTGCCGCCTTTAGTGTATGATTGATTTCATAACATCTGACAGAAATTTCACTGCCAGCGTTCGACAGTTCGCGCGCGAACTGCGGGCCCGTCTTCACACATTTCTCAAGTCAAAGTCAGAGAAAATGAACAATTTTTCTCTGACCCATATCGACTCTTCCAAGACCCCCCAGTTACTGTCTAACACTTACCAAATCCGGAGGAGGTGGAAGGTTTTAGCGAGAGACTAGTAAGTAAGGCATCCACTGAAAGAAGGCTCAAAGAATATAAATAGCTATAAGGAGCTGTACAACTAAGGAGGAATCCCCACCCAACACTACCGAGGAGGTGAAAAAAGTATTAAGGTGCATGGAGAACTATTCCGATTCAGGACCAGGTGGTATCAGGACCTTCTGGTGGAAGAAGTTTCCTTCAACCCACCAGCATGTGGACCACATTTTTAACTCATATCTAAATTCTGAAAAGCCTATTACGGAGTGGTGGGTGGAAGGCTGCATAGTGCTCCTGCCGAAGATGGGCAATAGGACGGACAATCGGACCTGTGTGTCTCTAGAGAGATCTATATATACCTGGGCGTGCCACAAAGCCGCATTCAGAGATATCTATAATGGATACTCTCCGCTGCAGATACAAACCTCTTATCCAGCGCATTTGGTCTTCCGAACTGTCGGCGAAGAACAACGTATCTACAACGAACATGCTTGCCGTCCCGGCAGTACTTCATTCATTTGGATTGGTTCCATGGACGAAGGACGAGCTCAGACCCCTCGATATCAGGTCACGAAAGGTTATGCACATAAACAACAGCATGCACCTGAAGTTTTCTGTTCCGCGACTTTACGCCTCACGCCGTCGAGGTGGTCGCGCAATACTGAACCTTGAATGTCTTCATAACAGGACTATTTCTGGTACAGCATATATAGTCAAAAAATGAACGAGACCCCCTTCTTAAAATGGTCAGGAAACATAAACAAGTGGGCAAAGGAGCGTTTCCATACAAAGCAGCAGAGAAGGCTTCTGAAACACTTGGTCTTGACTTCAATATCAGGGTTAAGCATAATGCATCAAACATTATCCCTTTCAAGTACACACTCCTCAAGGCCCGGATCAAGAAAGTACAGTAGAAAAACTTCCGCGAACAGCTCCTCGACAAGAAGATGCACGGCACCTTCCACAGATGTGTGAAGGATCGGTCAATGTCGTATGAGCTAACGTTTGCTTTTCTCAAATCACTCGGATTGAATACGGGCACGAAGGGTTTCATTTTTCCGCGTCCAGGCGGTGTCATTTTCACTTTAGTATAGCGTCGCTACATTTTGAGCGAAGACATTCTTGATGATAGCTGCAGAGCGTGTCATGCATACCCCGAGCATCTAGGACACATACTATCTAGTTGTCCAACTTATGCGAGAGCGACGTGCAGTCAAAAGCAAAATGCGGCACTAAGAGTGCTTTATTACCATCTCTGTCACTCTTACGGCATTAGCCGTAATAAAGCTCCGCCAAACGCTCTTAGGGCAATAGAGTCAATTGTCGGAAATGAAAAATGCTGCATATAATGAAACATACCGCCAAGCAGAATGTAAAGAAAGAGAGGTACGAAGAAGACCTTACATGGGAGATGCGACGGTTATACCCGGAATATTCTGTTAAGCTAGTCGTCCTGATCATCGTATTGAGTCCATCGCAGACTGTAACCCACTATCTCACGGCCATGAGACGTGGTTACAGCTGAAATGTTACCGCGATTCCACCGGAAGCAGGTGCAGTTTTGTAGAATGGCACCCGCTTCAGGAAGCCGCCAGATGCTTTCTCAGGTTGCAGATAGAGGCTCCCTGCACCAAGGGTTTTTGCTAAATATGGTAACAATAATGAATAAGCAGTCGCAAACAATTGTCCATGGATAGTCTGAAGGAAAACCCCCAAGCGGAGGTGTCGCAACAGTGCCGAAGGCTAAATGCACCTGGGTAAGGTGTCTCACAACGGCCACTCTGAGATACTGGGCGCACTACCAGATTATGCAGCCTCATTCTTGCTTACTGGGCTCTGCAAGGATGGACGAAACCTTTCCCTAGCTGCTCTTGGGAACAACAATGACACCACCAAACCCAGTTGTAGATGCGGTTCAAACCAATTAAATGTCTAGATCTCCCGACAATGCGTCAGTAAATAGTGCCGATCACCGTAGAGTTTGGGGTGCTGAAAATAATTTTGATGGAAGCACGACGACGAAGCGGCGAACCGCTCAAACTGAGTGGATGAATCGACTCAAGGATGACTTGCAGGACGGCTGCGATGCCAGCATTATCCCTGTTCACGGAGATTTCATGGCGCGTATCCACACTCTGTGAAACTTCCTACCTTTCGAAAACTGGATATGAACGCAAAGCGCTTTTCCGACCGCTGCATTAACAGACTTGCCCTAAAGAGATAATAGCGATTTCAGGACAAGAAGGAATATCAACTAAGCAAGAAGATTGGCTGGATAGTTCAGAATGCGTCCCGTGTTCAGTGTCACCGTCACACACGGAACAAGTCAAAGTTGATGACAATCAAGCAGCAAATTGTTGAAAAGAAGGGGGTTATCTAACGCATGGAGGAGAATACCAAAAAGGGAGTGGTGGCTTAGGTGAATCAAAAGTTTCTTGCTAAGCAAGAAGTTTACTTGTACATACCAACATCTGGCGAGAATTTTTATCTCATACTCAAAGTCGGAGATGCCCATCCCACAGTAGCTGGTATTAAAACGCATTCTACTCCTATTGAAGAAAGGCGACTTGTCCAGTCCGAGAAACTATAGACGAGTAACTTATCTGAACACGCTGTATAAGATCTTTACAGCTACCCTGAGCAACAGGATTTTTCTGAGAATTTGACATGTGTATGCAGTGTACCAGCGCTGCCTGTCGATGGCCTGTATTGACTCCCGAAAACCTTTCGATTCAACCTCTCATAGACTTATCATCTGTCTGTTGAAAAGCTCGAAGGTTCATCCACTCATAGTGAGATGAAGAAAGATAATGATGCTCCTGTGGAAAACTAAATTCACAACCTTATCTGTAAATTATCGTGTGACAACAAATAGCGTCAAATTCTAGAGAAGTGTCTCTCAAGTCGACGGCAAGGTTTACCTACAGAGAGTACAAAATACTGGTGTTCCCGAAAACACTGTGTTTGTGGATATGAGTGATATTCGAAACCTGGACGCTGAAAAGATCTACCAATACCTGGGCGTACCTCAGAGTCGTATTCAGGATATAACATCAGTGAAGGAGGTTTTTTGAAACAGATACAAGCGTCTTCTTCGACAAATTTGGTCTTCCAATCTGTCAGCGGTAAACAAGGTATCTGCGACTAATATGCTTTCCGTCCTGGTCTACTCTACATATTTGGGTTGGTCCCATAAACAAAATATCAGTTTATGGCGCTCGACATCGCGACGCGTAAGATCATGTATATGCAGAAAAGCTTGCATATTTATTCGTCCTTTCCGCGATTGTACATTTCACGCCATCAAGGCGTGCGTGAAACTCTAAATCTTCAATGTCTTCATATCCGAGTTATCTTGGATACAGCTCACATCGACGCAAATGAAAGAGATTCGTTCTTTAAAATAGTCAGTAATCACGAGATGATTGGCAAATAGTGATGCATGTCGATCATTTAAAATTTTTTCAAAAATCTAGTCAGATTCAATTAAAACCTTAAACACCATACTCATCACATAGAGACAAACGATCACTCAGTCGAGATGATCGTCTCGTCTCGATCGACTTTTTTCATTGCAAATTCTTGATCTCCATTACATTTCAGTTCCATCTAACTATGTTTTAAGCAAATCTCGATTTTGTCCAAAAATGATCGACATGCATCACTATTGGCAAAGAAGCGTTCCTTAACAAAGCCGCAGAGCAGACGGCGGAGATCCTTGCCCTGAATATTAACATCAGAAGTGAGGAAGGTGCATTAATCCTTCTAGATGCCTCACTTCTGAAAGCCTCATCAAAGTCTAAAGCCTTATCGAAGTCTAAAAGCCTTATCTGTCCTTATCGAAGGAGATAACGTTTACTTTCCTTAATTCATCCGGACTTAATGCAGACACAGAGGGTGCCACTTCGGCGTGCCAGGATGTTATCCTTTCCACCTTAGTATAGCGCAGCCGCATTTTACGTCAAGCAGTGCGCAGCAATGGTTGCCGAGCATGTCATGCACATGCTGAGTACCTAGAACACATACTATCCAGGTGTCCCGCTCACGCAGGAACTACATACCTCTACAGACACAATGCGAACCTAAGATTGCTTTACTACCATATTTGTCGCTCTAATGGTATTGGCCGAGACCCAGCCCCACCGAACGATCCGAGGGAGGTAGAGTGAATTGTCCAAAACGAGAAGTGCCATATTTTCTGAAACTCCGATTTTCGGACAATGGTCTCCGTCACACACTTGGGGCCTCACATTGTTCTCCAAAACTTCGAGAAGCGAACTATATTCGTGATCGAATTCTCAACTCTGGCCGACTAAAACATGAGAGTCAAGGAGGAGAAAAATAAAACTAAGTATCGAGATCATAGAAGGGAATTGCAACAATTTTTTCCAGGATATCCGGTTAAAATGATTGTCTTTGTGATCGATGCTCTCGATAACACTAGGGTTTCGCCGGCCTGCCCTGATTGAGTCGTGCCCAGTGGCCACCAATCACACGATCGTGAAACGTGGCCACAGGTGTGATTTACCGGAGTTTTTCTGGTAGTCAATGTCTTTTTAATGGATGGATGTTGCTCCCAGGGGGTCCTCATATGGGTATTTAACCTTATTTTAAAACAAAATTAACAACTTGTTGCATTACCTCAGTCACAACTTCCTTGATGAATTCTGATCTTTCTACTATGTTTGCTACCTTTGAGCGAAATTTTGTTACTCTGTTTGTAAGCATGAATTCCTTATCAATATCCTCATGAATCTGTGATTAAACGTAAAATAAAATTCAAACATGGCCAATATGGGAAGATTGAGAATTACAAAAATTACGGTTTGTGTTAGGGTTTCACATTGAATCCAGGTTTTCAGATTTTTTTGAATAGCCGCTCTTACGAAATAAAGTACTCGCAGGTATTGAATCCAGTACTTCTTTCCTGATTAGGTATCGGATTTTCATTAATAATGCGCGAAAAATGTACTGGAACCACTACTTACCAATACTTCTTTTTTATCACGGCGCGCTTTTTAAAAGTCAAAACTCTCTCTCAAAGCTTATTCACTTAAGTTAATAATTAATAATTAATTCATATATTCAATATATATTATATACATTGAAAGGAAAAGTTTTATAGAAAAAATGTAATTTTTAGTGGATTATTAAGGATGAAATGGGGAAAAATGTTTATTTTAAGGGCACTAGTTTTCATATTTGTATAATAAAATTTTCTATATAATTTGCCACTTAAATTTTCATTTTACTTTCATAAAATTCAGAAGACACTTAAAAATTACATTTCAGTGTCTTAAGGGGTGAGTTTTGGCAAAGTTGGAGGTAAATTCAATTTTTTTTAAATGCTGTCAGGCTTCGTACTGCTCACATGGTAGTTTTACATCATCGTTGTAAAGTGTTTACGATTCTTTTCAAAATTCAAGGACTTACTGCATTTTTAACACTTTGAGGTACTTTAAAGGTCGTACCCTACCTCTTGACATTCTTTTCAAAATTTCAAAAAATTAGTAAATTTTTTCTCAACAAAAGACATAAAATGAGGGTGTAAGACTTTAAAAAATCAGAAAAATAAGTTGTTTATACCACCCTAATGCGCATGTGTGAAGATTATTCAAAGGCATGCCTGCAAAGTAAATGTCCTCCTAACCGAACAACAAATAGCTATACACTGCATGATCGTATATCGATAAAGTAGATCCTTCTTATGTATATTATCAGTCGGTAATGTAAACTTCTGGTAAGTATTCTTACATATGTCGTTGAGGTAATATCAAGTAACATTAATGACTAGGACTTAAAGATTTCACACAAATTTTCGAATGTCTCCAGTAAATATTTCTGGTCTAACATTCCTAAAAACTTTGAGATAGGTCAAACTTTCTTTATAAATCTTCTAGAAGCATGCATAGAGTAGAGGTATCAGCTTAACATAGTCGGGTTCTAGCCTAGTGCAGTCAGTTTATTATCTACAATAAAGTGATTAGCCTCGAAATTGAATAGTAACCAAGCGAAAGAAAAGTAGTGGTTAATAATAAGTAGCGCGTGAGATCTATTGGAGATTCCACAAGTTCAAGAAACTTCTAATAGTAGGAGTAGATTATGGTTAACGACCAATAAAAGAAGGTAGCGGAGGAAAAACACAGTCAGTTAGTTTCCGGCAAAAAAGTGATAACTATCTAAACTGACTGCTAAATATTGAAGTGAAGTTGAAAAACAGTGTTAAATACCTCTTAGACGTGTTGGAACTAAATGAGTGTGCAAAACTTGTTCGTGTTCTCGAGCACAAACTGGAGAAAGTCTAAAAGGGTAAGGGTTTGACCAACATTATTTCTGTGGATAGCCATAGGGGTACCTTCCCGTCCACCACGAGACGTTAGAAAGCAGAAGGTATATGACCGAAACTATTGCTCTGGCTAATCATAGGGGTGCCTTCCCGCATTATCCCATTTTTTTTTAAATAATGGATTGATCCATTATTGGATTAGTCACAATCAGCGAGTCAAACTACGTGAGTATATCTAGAAATCCTCGAGGGAGAGTTGAGAATCGAACTGACACTCTTTTGATTGGCTGCGATTAAACTGGAAACAGAAGTGTTGAAAAGCGCGCGATCTTCAAATCAAATTATGCAATGGGTTACAATTCTAAAGCAGAAGTTGAGAAAGAAGATAATATGAAATATAAACGTATCAAAAATGTTTGAAATCTATGAAAATTGAAATTTATAGAGAAAATATGTAATAATTGAGGCTGCTGATCTAGCTCCCTAACCAATGCGAAAAAATATTTAAATCTAATTTTTATTCAGTATAATAAAAAGAAAGAATTTTTATGTTAGACACTTGGTCAACTGCTTTGAAACCATTTTCTGAAAATTCAAAATTCCAACACATTCTTATAGATAGATAAACGTTTATTTTTCAGCCTGTTGGCCTTAGAATATTGACTTGCTTACACTTCCATTTTTTACAGAATTTTCTTAAAACTAACCCTTAAAAAACTAACATCCATCCATACCTTATATCTAAGACCGCACGCTCTTATAGCCTTGCCTTTCCCGCTTCGCCTCGCCTCGCTCGCATGTCCCTACTTTTCGCATTGCCTCGCATTGCTAAACTCTCCTTCCGCGGCTAATACCTAATACTTATCTACTATTTGCAACATTTACAGATTACTTATATCTACTTCCTCTCCTATTTACAATATTTCCTTCTCCATTCCTCTTCCTCCTTCCTTCTCTTCTCCATCTTACCCAACACTCCCTTCACCCATGCTACTGCCCTTTTGTCCCCCCTTTCATGCATGAATACCACAATGCTTATCCCACTCCTTTCCGCCTCTACGCACTCCTCCAACCAGTGCTTTCCACTCTCCTTTCTCACATAAATATTGCGCTCTCGCCCTTCGCATAATCCACACATAGTTCCTTTAACCCTTGACTCTCTTATTCTCTCTTCCCCTGCTGTCTTCTCTCCTTCCATGCCGTTTTTCTTAACCGACTCATATACCTTCCTTCCTCGTGCTTCCTTCTCACTTCATCCAACTGCAGTGCATTCGTTCTAAAATACCTTTCCCTTTCAACCTCCATCTACCCACCCCCACTCCTGTTCTCCTTCTCCCACCAACACTCGCTAACCAGCTTAATTCCCTCCTCTTCCAAAAAATTCTCCTCATATTTACACGCCCGACTCCCCGCTAGAATCCCTACACTCGTTCTCCTCGTCTCGCTCCTGACAATATAATTAGGCGTGTTCCTTTCCAACCCCAGTGTCCACTTTACATACCTCTCCTGTGTCTTATTTACCTCTTCGCTTTCCTTCCACCCCCACACCTCTACCCCATACAATAGCACACTCATCACTAGTGAGTCAAACAATTTAATTCTCCTTCCAAAATCATCTGCGAATAACTTCTTTCCCAACCCCCACACCTGCCTCATCACCACTTTTGCCCTCCTCACTCTCTCTTTTATGTGACCATCCACTCCACCATTCCTCCGAAACAAGAAGCCCAGGTACGCAAACTCTTTCACCTCCTGCACGGCCTTCCCCTTCCACTTCCACTGCCCTCCCTTATCCCTTCCCCCTCCTTTTCTGAACACCATAACCTTGGACACTATGTCATCTGCATACGCTAGTGACCAAATTCTAACACCTCCTATCCTGACTCCTCCTACCACCAGGGCCTCCAGCTTACTTTCCATATCCGCAATTAAAATCGCAAAAAGCGTTGCGCTGAGCGGACACCCTTGCCTTAACCCCCTATCCATCCAGAATCCCTCCGAAATCCCCTTCCCTCCTCACCTTATCTTTGGTCTCTTCATATCTGTCCCTTACCCTCTCGATCAGGCCTCTCTCCACTACCCTATCCTCCATCGTCTCCCACAACCTCCCCCTATCCACCGACGGAAACGCGCCTTTTAGATCCACAAAAAAACGCGTACACTCTTGACCCCTTCTTCGCTAATTCTCTATCCACCACGTGCTGCAGAACATAGATATTGTCGATAGTACTCATACCAGCCCTGAAGCCCGCCTGCGTTTCCGGCAATATTCCTTTCCCCTCGTCATCCTTCCGCAGCCTCTCTGCCACCATCGCGTATACTTTATACGCCGTATTCATTAGCGTAATCCCTCTATAATTCTCCTGCCTATCCCTATCTCCTTTCTTATACAGTGGCACTATTATTCCTTCTCTCCACCCTACTGGGAATCCCTCCCGCCTCCATACTTTCTTCACTACCTCCTTCAGCCTCTCCCTAACCTCTTGTGTACTGAACAGCCATGCTGTTTCATCCCTCTTCCTTGCATCTGAGCCCTGAAATGATTATTTAGAAAACTCCCTCCACTCCTCACTCCCGATCTTCTCGCTTATCCCCACTCTACGCTTATTAAACCTATTTATTATCTTCCAGACGTTCCTCTCTGTCTTAACATTTCCTAACTCCTCTTCCAGATCTTTCTCCTTTTCCTGTTCTTTCTTCTTACACATCAATTTTTTACCCCTTCCTCATTTCTACGTACTCCTCCCTTTTCCCATTACCCTCTTTCCATTTCTTGTACTTCCTCTTCACCTTCCTTTTTATCTTTTTACATTCCCTATCCCACCACGGCTACACCATTCCTTTCTTCTTCTTTATAAATACCTTCTTTTGCACACACCCTTCCACCTTCTCTTTCAGATCCTCCCATATCTCTTCCACCGACTCCCCTTCAAAGCGTACCTTTCCTCACTGCTCCTGATACTTCTCGATCGCCTTCCTCGTCCAGGTCACCCTCTCCCCTATCGAGACTTCTTCCTCACCTTGCCTTCCGCCACCCCCCCCTCTTATCCACAGTCTTAATGGCTGATGGTCTGATTCCACCCTCACCTCTACTGCGAATTTGTCCGTCTCCTCCCATCCTTGCGTATTTATGACCACATAGTCTATCACCGATACCCCCACCTTACTTACATATGTGTATTCTCCCTCTTCGTCCCCAGTTGCCATACCATTCGCCACCGCCCAGCCTCTATCCTCCATCCAGTCCCTTAGAATCTCCCCCTCCGTATTTATTGTCTTATCCTTCGATTTCCTTTCGTAGCTCTCCCCTTCCCTGTAAAGTCTCCCTTCCCTCCCCATCCTCGCATTAAATTCCCCACCCAGTACCACCATACCCTTCTCTCTTTCGCCTAGCAAGTCTTCAACCCTTTATTTAATCTTTTCCATCCCATCCTTATTGTACACTGTCACAAACTTACACGTTACCCCTCCTATCCTTACTTCCCTTATTTTCACTCCCTCCTCCTCTTCCTCTCCATGAACTTTTTCCTCTAATCCATCTCTCACCTCCGTTATAATTCCCCCACTGGCCCTTAGTTTCTTCTTCACTCTGACCGCCCCCTGGAGTCTCCACCTGTACCCCCTTGGCAGCTTTGGTTCTATTCTATCCCATTCCTTTCTTTCTACCCACGTCTTTACCAGTCCCACAACATCAAATTCCTGGATATACCTCCAGAACTCCTCATCCTTCTTCTTTACCCCTGCTACGTTCCAGTACAGCACCTTCACCACTCCTCTACCCTGCATTACCACCACCCTTCTACTTCCTACGAAACAAACCCTTCTGCACTTCCTTCAACACCTCTTTCTCCTCGTCCCACACCCACATTTTCTCGTCTACTCTTATTTTCCAATATCCTACCTTCGCTGTTCTCCCTTCTCCCCTCTCCTTCCTAGCCCTGTCGTACAGCATTCTCTGCACATCCCTTTCCTTTCTCGTCAAATCGTGATCGATGAAAACTCCCTCATCCTTTATCCTATTCTAATTTCGCATTACCCCCAACTTTTCTTCCCAGCTCTCCAACTCCACAACCGCCACTTCCTTCTCCTTCCTCCCTTCCAACTCAATTTTCTCTACCATGCCTTTAACCCACCCTATGCTCTGTAGCAGCGCTTCCACGTTCTTCCCTTCTTCTACGCTCTTTAGCTTCAACCCTCTTATCACGATATTATTTCTCCTGTCTGCCTTCTCTTTTCTCTCCATTCTCAACTCCATTGCCCTTATCCTTTCCCTATTCGCCCTCTCCTCCTTTTCATTCCTACGCTCTCGCACTCTCTCTTCTATCATATTCTCTATCCTCTCCCAAATACCTTTAATCTCACTCCCCTCACCCCCGTCTTCTACTTCCATTTTCGTCCTACCCTCCACCTTCTCAAGTCTTTTTTCCGGCCTTTCCTTCTACGCCATAATCTCCTCTTCCATCTGCTTTATTTTAACTTCTTTTTCTTTCCTTTCCCTCTCTAAGCCTTCTACTCTCTCGCTCAGCTCTTTCACCTCCTTTTCCCATTTTGCATCTCTAATTCTCAAGTCCTCCCTTATGCCTTCCATCTGCTCCTTAGCCCCCCTTACGTCCTCCCTCAGCCCCCTGATCTCGCCTACCAGCATCTCGAGAGCCTCCTTCTCCGAATTCCCCTCCATTTTTCGGGGCGGGGGGGGGACCTACGTGTTATCCCGCTTTTTTTAAACGGGCTCTCAACCTCACTCTTCTCCGGACTCTCTTGGCTACCTATCTTCCTCTTCAAGAGATCCTCCCCGTCACTTGCGCTCGACGCTCTCTCCTTCACCTTCTCGCTTCCTTCGTTCCCACCGTTCCGATTTCCCCCTCTCCCCGACGCGCCGCTCGACTCCGGACCACGCACTGTTGGTCAACACATTCTTATATAATCCAACAATTAAACAAAAAGTTTTAAGAAAAAGGTACAGTTATTGCGTAGAGATAAAGAATAATTATTTTTATTAATTAATAATTAATAGTCATCCTTTAATAATTATAATAATATTATTATTATGTAATAATTATATAGAAATAATTAGTATTATTCTTTATTTTATATTTATTATTCTCCAATACTAATAGAATGTTTAGAAGAAAATTGTAACTGATACCTGTAGAGTATATGTTATGAGCTTCAAACATACATTGTTCTCCACTGTTACTTTTCAAAGCCATAATTATTATAAGCTAATGTGTTATTAAATTTGATCGAGAATCGTAGTTTTTAATAATTTTAGAAAGTAATTATCTGCTTTGTCATCTAACCCAGCTAATTTTCCTAACCTATATATTCATCTAGCTTTCAATAGGCATATTTGACGTGGGCGCTCATCATCAAACTCCTGGCGCGTTTGTGAAGACTTCTGATTCCTCACATTTTTTTCATTTATAAACACGACTTATCAGGTCATCTAATCCAGTTTACTCTTTTATAAATGGATTGATTGCACGTGAAGTGACATGAGCGCATATCAAAATGTTGGCGTGCGTTGCAAGGAGTTCTGTTTCCGGGCTAATCGCGATGCGCAGTTGCAAGTTCGTGTGGGCCTGTGTGAGTTCGTTTCTCAACTCTCCCTAGAGAATCTCTAGGTATATCTAGTTTCAATTTAATCAGAGGTAAGCACTTTTCGGAACTGCATCCGTAATAAATATGTACACTTTTTTTTAAATTTAGTATAATTTTTTTAACTTAATTGAACTCCTATGAATATACCAAAACTTCGCAATTCTTTCGAATTCTCTGAAATACCTAGTTCCTCTGAATTCTTCTAAGTTTTTCAAGTCCTAAGTAACACTATGAATTCTTCATGATTATTTAAATTTTTCGTTTCGATAAACTGAATCAACTCGGATCTTTTTCGCCGATAAAAATTCAATAAAATTTTTTTTTTTCGGACCTTATTGATTCAAGCGTGCCCAATGAGGTCTGATCTAGTACTAATTAGATACGTAATCCTTTCAATTAGTCATTTAGTCGTATCTCACTGGTATATGCATAGACAAAAAATTAGTGAATTTTTTTATTCCTCATAGAGGATGCTTTGTGATGGTAACATTTTCCAAAAATGTTTAATTCATTTAATTAAACCGTCCTCAATTTGAAAATACCTAATAGAATGTTCTAAGCAATTGTCCGTATGTGCGTGTGTGTAGATGTGTGTGTGGTCACACTTATTTGTGAACACGGTAACTTGAAAACGATTGCAGATAAATTGATGAAATTTGAAGGACCTATTTTCGCCACTAATATCTTGAAGCTGACAGAAGGATTTCTAAAAATATTAATTGCGTTTTTTTAGCACCTAATAATATTTTGAAAATCGGTTTTTTATAGTAGAACTTTTTTCATTAACGTCATTCAGATTTTATGCAACAATATAAAAGATTTCTTGGTTCGAGACGAACCGATTGACCTATAATGTTATTACATTTTATTATAAAGTAAGGAAGCTATGGCCATTAATATTATATAAAAAATCGATTTTTATAGTAAAAATTTTTTCATTCTTATAATTTAAAGTTGATGCGAGAATAGAAAACGGTTTTTTATAGTACAACTTTTTTCACTAACATAATTCAAAATTAATGCAGAAACGAAAAAGATTCCTTGATTCGGGGCAAATCGATTGATCTATAATATTAATACACTTTATTGAAGATTAAGGGAGTTATGCTCATTTATAATATCTGTACCATCTGTTTCGAACGGAAAAACTTTTTTCATCGACATAATTCAAAGTTGACGCATGATTAGAAAAGACTTTTTGATCATAAATTTTTAAATCGAATAATTTTGACAATTTTTGTAAAGAAATCATAAAGCTGGGAAAGGGATAGGGTGCGACAGAACTTCTCCCTTCCCTTTGCCAGCTTGAAAAATTATAATTTCGAATACAAAATTTGATTTGTCTGGTTTGTCATTGTATTTTAAAAATTTTTTGCATTATTTTGTAATTTTTTATTTTTAAACTGATCAAAATGAAGACTTTGGTTTGTCTATTATTCAAAAAAATCACTAATGCTGGCTCTATGAGGAAGCAAATACATTTGCTAACGGGGAGCAGAGTGATCGTGAAATGAGCACCATATAATTATAAATACAAACAAAGTGGAAACACTCAAGATTTAATTCGCAGCAAGTTTATTGTATTTTTATCTACGAGCGCAGCCCCGATGAAGAAATTTTGATGACGCCCTTACCAATAGGATTCGATTTACCTCAATCAGTTTCCACTAAGAACTGCATTAAGAGGGTCGTCAAACATAGTTAACTAGGGGCTTCTTCGCAGATAAAAATTATACCCCAAAAAAAACTATCTTGGAAATTGTCTATACATGCGTGCACAAATTAGGGCCAGTTCAGTCCTAATTCGATAAGTCATTGCAATTAGTCATGCAATCGTATCTCACTGGTACACGCATGTGCCAAAAATTACTGAATAATTAATTTTTCCAGGCCGTATTTTTAAACGCAAGCACACCACCTATGAAGAAATTTTGACGAAGGTCCAACAAATAGGATACAATTTATTTCGTTCAGTTTCTACTAATCATCGAACTTAATTAGTAACTTCGTCAAACTGAGTAGACCAGGTTTTTTTTTTCGCCGACAAGAATTCGATTAGAAAAATAACTTGAAAATTTTTGATACATGTGTGTACCAATGAGGGCTAATTCAGTGGTAATGACAGGATCAGGCTTCTCCATCAGTCATTTACTCGTATTTCAGCGATACACGCATGTACAAGAAATTACCAAATATTTTTTTCATCATACCTCAATCGAAAATTCGACTTTCGATGCCTATGGAGCGGGTCGAAAATCGAATTTTCTTCCCTAGGCCTTTCGTCCCTTGTCACGCAATATACTATTCTTTTAACCTCGAACACACCTTTGATGTAGAAATTTTGAAGATGCTCTTACCATTGAATTTAGTTTATTTAAGTCAGTTTTCACTAATTAACGAACTTAGTTCAGAGTCTCGTCAAACTTAGTCGACCAGGGTCTTTTTCGCAGATATGAATTTTACTCCAAAAAACCAATATCAGGAGAATTTTGTGATACACACGTGCGCACGTGTTAGAGCGCTCTAACGGGGACCGATCTAGCCCTGATTAGATGATTAGTCATTGCAATTTGTCATTTCATATTTCATATTCATTCGTATGGGCAAATTAGGGCACGAAATGAAATAGGAACCTATGTGGGAACCCACATGGAAACATATTTGGGAACCTACACGAAAACCTGAATTCGAATCTATATAAGATCCCATACCGATTCCTGTCTGTGGAAACTTATAGATTGCTCCTACATGAAATCCCACATAGAATTTTATTTTATTTTTAATAGAATCTGTTATAGGAAACTACTGCGCAGTCCTTAAGTAATTTCTCTACATAGGTTCCCATGTAGGTTCCCATACAGGTTTTCATGTAGGTACCCACATCGTTTCTTTTTCCGTTTCGTGTCTTAAATTTGTCCACAAGATTTATATAGAAATGCATTTGGATTTACATACGGGGCTTGATATGGGTTCATATATAGGGCCCCATTATGAGATTTTCAGTAGGGCGAACATATCGCTGATGCAGAAATTTTGACGATGCCCTTACCAATAGTATATAATTCAATTGAGTCAGTTTTTAATCACTAATTCCTGACTTATCCTCACTTTACTAATACCTATTAACTTCTGTGATTTATTTACAAGATAGAAATAATACATCGCATTTTCTGCCAACAAAAACCCAATTGTTCCCTTTCTTCGCAGTATTTTTGTTACATGTCTTGTAACAAAACTAACAAAAGCCTCAACATTCGCAAAATTCAGTGAAGTTCCTTTCTGGAAAATTGATTAACAAATCTCTCTTTTCCATTCTAACAAAGATTCGGTTACATTTATTGTAATAAAATCAACAAAGAAACTCAAAGCTGGGAGAACTGTATCACCATAGTGAAAATGTCATTACTCATCAGTAGTATTTCACTAAGAATTAGGTGAATTTTTTTTAAAGATATTTAGGAAAAACAGTCAATAAAAAAGATTTCACCAATCACGTCAGTAAAAAGTGTAAAATTTAAAAACAAATTAATTTCGAATTTCGGCCTGGCAATATCTTTTTACAAACTTAGCCTAATGAGATCGCTAGAAGATTGCTAGAGTAAGGGCATAGGCGGATCTCAAAAGTAGCTCGCTTAGAATGAAAGTACCATTTCGAGTCGTGGGTGGATTCCTACGCTTGGCGACTTGGGTCAGCCATATTAAGCATGATTTTTCCCCAAAAATTACCATGCAAAGTCTGAGGAAATTTACTTCCTGGAAACCTGGATTATTCTAAACAACAAGCAATTAATAAAGAGTTACTAACATATATTGAGGAGAAAAAAATTTCGATTCTATAAAAGAATACTGAATATTAGAAAGTTTAAGTAATCATGAGAAAATATAAAACCTAAATCGACCCTGAAAGATGTTATGACAGTGCATTTGAATTCAAATGTTAAACTAGCAACATCGGATTAATCTCTGAATCATACGGGGGGCGTCTGGAACACTCGGCACATGTAGCGACCAATTTCAAGTTTGATATTAATTTAAAAATCGATGATGGGCTCTTCCTAGTCGCCCTCAAACTATCAGAACTCGAGTGAGTCCCTATGATCGGTCGCTGAACTGCTGATCATTTGATGGTGAACGCGACAAATAAATTAACTGTATCTTCACGTGACTTCATCCTTAGAGGAAGATAAGTCAGGATTCTTTCACACAGGGGATGTCGGGCAAAGTGGATAGCAGGCTCAATTTGTGCAGTCCTTCCTAAACAGACATAGACGTTCTGTTGTCGGTAAATAGGTCAACGAATAAATGATTTTTGTTAAACATCTCTCGGAGTCCGCTCTCGAGCGATGAGATTATTTATCCTTGGAAATTCTGTCGTGACCGGTCAAGGGAAATTTGCCACTGTTACCGTAGCACGGTACAATATGTCGTAAGTAAAGCTAATAGTAATCTCAAGGAATTGATGTAGGTTTACACTAAGTAACGGTTATCATTCATGCATAAACTATTTGTTTATTTAGTTGCGCCTTCTAGTGGAAAAGTTTTGTTTTAAATTCGAATTATCTGTCAAGGTCAGTTAAAGTATTTCTACACTAAAATTGCTTCACAGGTTTGGTTGATTCAGCTTGAAATTTTTTCAAACCCATGGGATCTAATAATGTTGAATGTGAAATGTGTACAATTGTATGTAATAGTAAAAGAAGTTTCAAAAAATTACTTGATTTGATAAAATGAAATGATTTATTGAAAAAATTTAGTTTACTGTTTGCGACAAATTGCCTCGTTCATTTTCTTTATTTTATTTTTGAAGCAACTATTTACATTTTCATTCGCGAAAATTATCCCATGAGTTTATTTGTTTAATATTTTCTCCAATATGTGAATATCTTGAACAATAATTTTAGTTTAGAATAATATCTTTTCGAAAGAAATCATTCCAATAAAGTACAATTTAAAAAAATTTTAAAACATTGAAATATAACAGAAATAGAGACCACCTAATTTCAGAATAATGGCAAAGTTTTCAAATGCTTTCTCTGTAAAAACATATTGACATGTCGTTAGTTTTTTGATTTTAAGCTACATGAAAAATGAATTTTTTTCAATCTGTCAGACACACAGGGCACAAGGCTCCCGGTAATGGATCGGACAACAATGCCGACTGCCCTAGAGTTGGGAGAGCCAATGATGACGCAGTCAATGCGATGGACTGGCGGAATCTCAATACTTTTGGGTGGACGGATCGACTCAATGACGACCTGCTAGAGTGCCACGATACCAGTATGGCCCCTGAACGAGGTTACATGGCATAGAAGCAGGCTCTGTGTTGATAGAAACACCCAGAGCTCTCGCACTTTCCGCGTCAACGTCTGCAAAACCATGCCGAACAACCCTAAAAAAGGGGCTATGAAAGCGGAGCAGCTACTCTACCTTAGCCAGAGCAAGCCGGAAGCAGAGAAAGAGAGGTGACACTGAGACCAACAGCGGGCAGGCATAAAATAGAGGAAGAGCGATGCTTCAGGACACTTAGAAACATAAACATCCAGGTTTCTTTAAAGCCCAAAGATCTGGCTGAATTGGATGACGACCTTCGTGGAGATTTTTCCGAAGAATCCGACCTATGGACTATCAATTGTGTTGTGTATAATGCACCGAGACCTTTGGCGGATACAAACCGTAAAACAAAAACAACAGCTGATCAGAAGACCAAAAGACAAATGCATCAACTCACTACAAAAATAGGCTGGACAAGACTGTACGCATCCCGCATTCAGAGAGTGATTGACTAAATAACATCTGGCAAGTATTTCACGTCCAAGGTTCAAAAGTTCGCGCGCGAACTGCAGATCCGTTATCACACACGCAACAAGTCAAAGCTGCTGACCATCAGGTAGCATATTGTTGAGAGAATACATTGATAGTTACATTGATACATTGATAGTCGATAGATACTATCTGACGCTAGGAGAAGTCTAGAGCGGAAGGAGAGATGGGTCAGAGAAAACGAAGCTTTTTCTCTGACTCATCTCGACACTTCTAAGATCCTCCAGTTACTTTCGACCATCCGACCAAACCAGAGGAGGTCTAAGCATTTTGGAGAGAAGTCTACGAATTCCAGCATCGACCTAAAGAAGGCTCAAAGAACATAAATAGCTTCAAAGAACTGAGCAATGCTTTCATAACACCTGAGGAAGAATGCCCAAATATCACTAACGAGGAGGTGAAGAAAGTATTAAGAGGCATGAAGAACTATTCCGCTCCGGGACCAGATGGTATCAAGACCTTCTGGTGGAAGAAGTTTCCTCCAACCCACCAGCATCTGGCCCGCATTTTCACCTCATATCTAAAGTCGGAAGAACCTATTCCGGAGTGGTTGGTGAAAGGGCGCATAGTACTCCTTCCAAAGATGGGCAACTTAGCTGACCCGAAGAATTACAGGCCAATCACTTGTCTTAACAAACTGTATAAGATCTTCGCAGCTATCCTAAATGATAGGATTGTTTGGACAATTGGACCTGTGTGGCGAGAAATGTACAAAAAACGCGGCTCAAGGATAGGCGTAGCAGGATATCGGGAGAACCTGCTCATCGATAGATGTGTCAGCAAAGACGCAGCATCCTACCAGCGCTTCCTATCGATGGCCTTATCATCTGTCTGTTGGAAAGCTTAAAGGTTCATCCGCACAGCGTGAGGTGCATAGAGAGATTGATACTGCTTTGGAAAACCAGATTTACTATCTCATCTGGAAAATATCATGTGACAACTAACACCGTCACCTTTCAGAGATGTGTCTTTCAGGGCATTAACATGCGCCCAATCCTCTTTTGCCTAAAATTATTGCCACTATAACTCGCACTTCGCCATTCCGAAGGTTACTTCTGCGGCAAACCTGAAAATCGAAAGCATAAGGTCACTCCTGTATTTTAGATGGATGATCTCAAGATCTATGCTAAAAATAAAGAGCAACTACACCTAGCTCTAGGGATTGTCGAAAAATACACTCAGGAGATTGGAATGGAACTTGGGTTAGAAAAATGCGCCAAGGTTTATTTGACGTGACATCTATAAAGGATACACTCCGAAGCAGATACAAATGTCTTATCCGGCAGATTGTGTCTCCCGAACTGTCGGCGAGGAACAGAGTTTCTGCAACGAACATGCTTGCCGTCCCGGTAGGACACTATTCATTTATAGTGGTTCCATGGACGAAGGGCGAGCTCAGATCCCTTGATATCGGGTCACGAAAGGTTATGCACTTGAATGTCTTCATAACAGGATTATTCTGGGTACAGCACATATAGTCGCAAATGGAAATGATCCTCTTCTTAAAATGGGCAGAAAGCACGAAGAAGTGGGCAAAGGAGCATTTCTGTATAAAGCAGCGGAGGAGGCTGCTGAAGCACTCGGCCTTGACTTGAATATCAGGGGTGAGCAAAATGCATGAGTCGATGTCGTATGAGCTAAGGTTTGCTTTCCTTAAATCACCCTGATTGAAGTCGGGCACGGAATGTTTCATTTTGGCATGCCAAGACGGTGTCAGCTAGTGCCAAAACTATCGAGCTTTGGGCACCAGCAAACAAGAACATCATAAACAAGGAGAATGAAATGAAAGAGAGGTATAAAGACCTTGTAAGGGAGTTGCGACGGTAATACCTGAAATATTGTGTTAAGCTGATCGGGTAGTGTCACGCCTACCCTGAAAGGGAAATGGCGTAATGGTATACTACTACTGTATTGAAACCGTCGCAGACTGTAATCACCTATCTCACGGTCGAAAGCCGTGGTTACGGATGAAATTTTTACCGCGATTTCGCTGGGAGCGGGTGCAGTTTTTCAGATAAGCACCTGCTTCGGGCGAAATCCCGCGGTTGTCCTTATGACAAACTTATACATATATACATATGTATAAGTTTGTCATAAGGACAACCGCGGGATTTCGCCCGAAG
>CAKNYM010049221.1:0-67147 GCA_932195095.1 Andricus curvator | reverse complement strand
TCTTCTTCTCTTTCTTCCTTATTTCTTGTAATACTAGTTTTTCCTTATTCCTGATATCTTCTTCTCTTTAGAAGTATAATTTTGCTGGGAAAAAAATGTTTTTTTCTTCAAAAAGCATTTCCAGTGGATTCAATCAGTGAGATCGAAAATATGGAAATTTGATGAAATCTCCTTCTTTCCCTTCTTTTCCTTCTTCCTTAATTCTTCTACTTTTCCTGAATTATGTTCCTTCTTCTGATTTCTCTATTCTTCTCCTTCTTACTTAATTATTCTCCTTCTTTTCCTTCTTCTCCTCCTTTCTGAATTCTTCTCCTTCTTTATACTTGTTCTTCTTCTACTTCGTCTTTATTTTTTCTCTTTCTTCCTCTTTCGTTATCGTTATCATTCTCCTTCTTTCTTTTTCCTTATTTCTTCTCGTTTCCCTTCTTCGTTAATTCTCCTTCGTTCTTATTTGTCCTCCATCATCTTCATCATATTTGTTCTCCTTTTTCCTTATCTCCTATGCATCTTCTTCTTTCTTCCTTCCTGTCCTTCTTCTTCCTTAAATCTTCTACTCCTCTTTTTCCTCAATTCTTCTCGTTTTCCTTCCTTCCAATCAATCTCCTTCTCTTTCTTCCTTAATTCTTCTAATACTAGTTTTGCCTTGATTCTTTCCAACTTTCTTATTTCTTCTTCTCCTTGTTCTTTTTTCTTGCCTGATCTCCTTTTCCTTATTCGTTTTTGTTCCTTCTTTCTTGAATCATCTCCTTCTTCTTTCTTGATTTTTTCCCTTCTTCTCAATTCATCTCCATCTCCTTCCTCCTTAAGTTTTCTTCTCATTATTATTTCTTAATTATTTTCCTTCTTCCTTAATCCGTGATTTTTCCCCCTAAATCTTCTCCTTCTTTCCACTAAGCTATTCTCTAAATTTGTCGAGTTAGTGGTCTCAAATGCTTACATACATAGGTTCGCAATTGTGAAAATCGTATATAATGAAAATATTTGTTCCATTGATACAAATTTTTGTACTTTGCCCGGCTATTATTCGAAAAATATGGGTCGAATGAAAAAACAGAATAGAAATTTTTTTGTGGGGAATTTTATGTACTTCAATTTTTATAGACGCGGAGTTTGCAGAAAAAACCATAAACAAACGAGATATAAATAAAAAATTGTTTTTCGAAAGTTTACGCCACTGCCAAAAGTAGCAAATAGGCCAGTGGCCTAGCCTATTTGCCTTCCGACGTTTTAAACTTAATTATTCTACTCATGTTGCTAAATCTCAAAGAAAGAAATTTGAAAAAATATATTGTACATTAGGGCGGAGTTAAAATGCTCAAATCAAGCGAGTCCTTTGAGTTGAGGGACAAAATGTGTGGGTTGGCATCCGTAATAAAAAAAAATCAATTCAAAAAACCAACTGAAGATATTAACCGATTTTATAATATTTTTAAAATTTTTTCGGATGCCAATCCACAAATTTCTTCCCCTAAGCTCAAGCGATTCGATTAATTTTAACATTTCCACTCTGTTGTATTCTACATGTACTCAATTGTTTATCTCATAAAACTGTTTTACAGTGAAGGGACAAATTTTTTCAACTTCCTTCCCGAATGTATTGCCAGAGTCACTGGAAGGTTTTCCACTGATCATCAGGTAGAATATTTTCTTCCAGAACGACGGTGCTCCTCCACTTTGCGCTCACCGCGTGACGAAATTCCTGGCGGAGCAAAATCCTAAATAGATAGAAAATAATAATAATCCAGTTCAGTGTCTTTCAAGGTATAATATTTTTTGTCACTACCGTAACACATAGTCAACCTGCCCAGTGGCATGAATTGCATTCTTGTAAAATAATAATCAATGGAATGAAATTGCTGTTTTTCAATCACATTTCTGCCAAAATATGTTTACAGATCACCCGATCTGACACACATGAATCTTTTACTCTAAGCTAATATTGCCACTATTGAAGTACCCATGACGAAAGCAGTGCAACAGAATCTCCTGCGCAGAGCTTACCTCTGCATCGCTCAATGTGGAGGATAATTAGAGCAGAAGAAAATTGAAATGGTCCACTTCTTTCTTTATTAATGAGTCTCCTAAGGGTTTGCATAATCTCAATACAAGTAACTTCGTGTAAAATTTTTTATAAATTTTCTCACATATGATTTCTTACTCTAATCTAACTATATACATTTATCTTATGGCAAGCAAACGGAAGTCATGTACCCTCTTAGCTTACTTTTAAACCAAAACCAACAATGTGATTTTCAAACTATTTACTTAACAAATATCCACTGATCCAATTATCTTTACAAAAATAATCAACTACAGCTTAAGTCTTCTTCATACTAACACAACTCAAAAATCATTCCTGAACTACTTGTCCCTCATCCATTCAATGCTTACAATAAACGAAAGTGAGTGCGGCAGCCGTACACTAGTTCTCTCTTCTCCATCCTCATACTCTAATATAACATAATCTGTACTGAAACCAAAATCATGTAAACTCCTCTTCACATTAATTTTTACAACATAATTCAAAACTCATATATCATATAACCTAAATCCTGAACTCCACTCAAATTATTGTCTCTACTTCATTTATCATTCTTCTTTTCCTTACTGAAACAGTAGAAAAAAGTCCTGCTTACTTACTCATTCTTACTCTGATATAATCTGTACTGAACTAAATCAAGAGTCGCTTAAACTCCTCATCACATTAAATCATAATCATAAATCAAACTCTTACATACTCTCATTCCTTCTTTCAACCATCACTCTCTTTCCATTTCCAGATGGTCTCGTCGACTTTCGCTTTCATGTATTTTTACTTCACTTCTATACCTGTACCGTCCATTCTTTCCTTCTCTCTTCTGAGACACTCTTCTATCAATTCCTCTATCTCAGTCCAGTCTTCATCTAACCATAAAGCTAAGTTCTCCAGCTTGCTTCTTGCTTCCAATATTTCTACCTTGCTCTCCATTGTTTTTAATTTTAGCATCAGCCCACCATCTATCTTTCACGACTGCTCCACTTTTGCCACCCGCTGTGGATGTGCTTCGAGGCTCCCCACGACACTCACCACCTCACAGTCTTCTCCAATAACCCCCAGCACTCTCAAGTTTCTCCTTTTCATTGCTCTGGCCTCCTTCTATACTGCCCACTCTTCTTTAGTCAGTGCTTTCGGTGGGTTCTTCTACGTGCTCTCATTCTCCTCCTCCGTCTAACAGCTCGCATCTTTCAGCTTTGTGTTATTTCTTCTATAAACTTCTCCCTTTCTATCTTGCTCTCCATGTCCGTTCGTTCCCTCTTCTCCCACTCGACTTTTATCGTATCCCACCAAGCCTCCTTTTCCTTCTTCTACTTGTCTCCTTCACCACTCATCACGCTGTTGATGTTGCTACGATGCTGTTGCTAACAGAACTGTCTCTCCACACACTTTCTCTCTTTTCCCACCAGCTGAGACTTCTCACTTCAGTCACTCCCTCTGCTTTTCCACTACTGAAGTCAAGCTACCGCCACTTCCTAGTTGACGCTCTCGCCACGCACGTCTCCAGCGTCCTCTCCTGGCCACTTCCGGTTCATCCCTAACCTCAAACTCCGACGTGTCGCTTTTCACTTTTGCGTTTTCCACCTTTTCCACTGAATCGCCCTCCACAATTTCACTTTCACTTTTTCATAACCATTTCCTCTCCTTTTTTCACCTCTTAACATACATCCTTCACTGCTTCACTTCTTACTGCCTTCTATATCACTCAAAAATATCGCACCGAGCTCACACACGTCTACTGTCCTCCATGCCCGAACCGGAAGTCTTCAAAATGGTCCATATGGCCTCATTTTTCAATAAAGACGACAGAAACAGGAGAATGTACAACTTGCCAATCATTGCGTTCGGATGAACTGATAAGTAAAAACCCGAAATTTGTAATTATAACAAAAATGAAAAAATCGTTATGTTTAATTTTATTTTATCTTAAACTATATTTTAAAATGATAATTTAATTTCTTTTGTCTGAAACTTCAACAACTATTATTTACAAACATAATTTAATAGATTATTTTCTATTATTATTAAAAATATAGATGTTACTAATTTGTACTGGTGTGAAGATAAGCCCCTAATCATCCTCTAAAAAGGTGGATGTTTTCAACCCTCCTCAATCAGTTTATAATTCAAATTACTTAACTATTACTCTCAATAAATCAGTTTTTATCATTCATAACAGTGGTTAGTAGGCAAGTTTCGGGACATGCCTGTACTAGTGAGACATGATGAAATGACTAATTGCAATGATCAATGACCTCATTAGCGCTAGATTGAAAAAGAACATAATAGTATTGATTGAGGAATTAACGAATCAGAACATTTCAAATACAAGTCGAAGGACTACGCAACATTGTGAAATCGATACCTTCTAGAAGGCATTGGAGGAACCCTCTTTATCATCAAAGGAGTGCGAGACGCAAGTTCGTTAGTCTCCCAGCAGATTCAGAGAGTCTCCCAGCAGATTCAGACCCTCTCCCAGTGGGCTCACTGACTCTGCCAGTAGACTCACAGAGTATCCTTTTGACTCAGTTGTCAATTGTTCTAATCTCTGTGCGATCTTAAGTGAACTCGGTTCCCCATAATTCTTTTAAAATCAAGTCGTTTTTCTCAACTGATGGGTATCCCTTGTGCAGTGCAAGTGAGGGTGCTGGTCACCCTAACTTTCCTCTATTAGGATCAATCTACAGACCAGAACTGGATCATTCTCTACCTGGGATAACTGCTGTAAAATAAATCTACTGCTATTCCCAGCCGGGATATAATCAGTTTTGCGCCCACAACGGAGATAATTATTCCTAAGTAATCACCATTCATGAACTTCAAGCCGATTTCAGAGTTAAACAATATCACCCACATGATTCATATTTTAGGGAAAACAATGACTAAAATCGGAATTAAAGAGCTAATTAACGTTCCTCGCTTCATCGTGATGTTTCTTTAACAAATGTATTGAACCTAAAGTTTTAATATTTATTATTTAACTACTGATGCATGGGCTTTTCTTTTTCTTCTTCTTATAATTACCGTTCCCTTAGTCCAGGACTTAGTCCTGATGATAAAACGGTAAAATCTTAACCTATAAAGAATAAGTCGTGTTACTCCCTTCTGGACGTAACGAACTCGACAATTTTCTGGTGCATCGGTCGGGAAACTTTGTGTGACTTGAAACAAAAAAGAAAAAAGAAGAAAAAACAAAAGGTTTTAAACGTAAGAAGCTCTTTTGGAATATTTTAAACTCTGGAATCGATCAATAATCCCTCCTATTATCCTAAGAAAAATAAAATTATCTCTGTATTATAAAATTTTCCCTGATGTCAGAGCAATGTACATTGATAACGATTTTGCATTTAATCAATCAAATTTCAAAAAGGAAGAAATATGTGGAACCAAAAAATCAAGGGTAAAAATGGTAAAGACCATGGCAGGAACTGAGCTCGAGCGGGCACTAACCTATTATGATTAAAATATTTCGTCTGTCAATACTCGAGGAGTAACAGTTGAAATACGCAATTAATCATAAACAGACACAAACCGAATAAATAATTGTAAAAATCGCGAATGAATCATAAATGTTTTAATATTCATCAATATTAGGGAACCGAACTTTCAGAATTAACCGTCGCGCCGACAGACAGCACCGTCAATTCCAAGAAAATATTAAGCTCCAAAATAAACTTGATGAACTAGCCAAGAAACTCGAAACTATACTCATTGGAAATGTAAAGAAGCCTAAGCCTGAAAATTTCTGGAAGGAATTTTTGGGATTTTTTAATCCTTGCTGGAAAAGGCTGAAGTAATCGTTCAAAATTTAAGACCATAAACAGCATGCAATTAATCATGTTTTTATAAAAAAAGGTCCCCTGAATGTCTCATAAAAATCCTGGTCAAAGACTTACTTGAATTCAAGCCAAAGGCCTTATTGATACCGTAAACTAAAAAACGGACGATACAAGGAAAAAGGGAATTACATTTAATTGTAACGTTCCCTCTGAATCAACGTTGTTGTGCAGCCCACCTGGTAATAATCTCAAATCAGAATTACCAAGTGAATCTCCTTCAGAAAGTCTAGAAGAAATCATATCGAGTATCAGTGGTCTAGATTTGAACAAAACAAGTATAAATCCTGGATTCTCACTTTTTAGTCAAACTCCCGGTATAATTAGCTCCAGTGATCTAAACAAAATTAAATCCCTACCAGAAATCAATAACATCTTTTCAATAGCGAATTCCACGATCATTCCAGCAAGGAATTCCTTAGCAGAAATTAACCAGACCCCATACATAATACAAATCCTTTTAATAACTCCCTGATGCTTTAGAGGTTGTCCCCATTTTTGATGGACAAAGTGTCCCTCTCGCACAATTTATAGAAGGATGCGATGAAGGTAAAACAATGTAACGGAAACTAGGAAGCGCGTATATGTGGAAAAGGGAGAGCGTATTGTCGTAAACAAGAAGAATTCAAGAGATAGCTGATCAAGTCTTCGATGCGCACCAAATGAAAAATGGGGGAGAACTTGACGATGAATTTAAGAATGGATTGGAAAAGGAGCCACTCCAATGTTTTTGCTACCCCCACGCGGGAGAAATTAATGGAAACCCCCGCCACAACAAAATAGGGAGGGACAATTCCAATGCGGAGATATGGAACCGAGGACACCCTAACAACCGCAAAATATTCCAAGCCAACCATACCAAAACCTTCAATTAAATTCCCAACAAAGTTCAAACGATATATTTTGCAATCATCCCAAAAAACAGGGTCACATGATTAAAGATTGTCAAAAAAGAGAATATAATATATATTGCGATCAACCGGAATCAATGAACAGTTCCTGTAGATAATTACGGTGTTCTAGGTTCATATTTTTTATTGATGATAATTTCAACATTAATTATATAACAAAATGCTCACAGGTAAGCAAGAAAGATATTATTATTCAGCTCTCAGTACATTTTCATTACTAGAAAGATCAATCATCGACAAATATTCAAATATTAAAGATCCAGAAGTAAAAACAGGTTACGTATCTCAATTATCAGTGAAACCCGAAATACTTTTGGGTAATGCAGTAATAGCAAACGATAAAGGAAAGGCATTTGTAAAAATAGCAAAAACTCAATCACAGTCAGTAGAAATTCAAAAACCAGAAGTAATCTTTGAGGAATTCCAAGAATTAACAGAATAACCATTTAATTCAGACAGTTCGCAAATCTTAAAACCAATGGAAGATGTATTCTATAACTTAGACAATTTTAATGATTTTTTAAAACAATTAGAAAAATTTTACAATATTACCTAAAAACAAAGAACGGAATAATTAAGGATATGCTTAAGGGGTTACATGGACCTGATCTTCGTTGGTTAGGACCTGATTTTCGAAGACCCCTTGGAAAAAAGTATCCTTGAGGTGGTCAGGAAAACTCAAGACAGCTTCATCGGAAATCAAAAAACAAAATATTTCCTGTTAGCAGGTGATTATAGCTCGTGCTGGAACGAAGTATTTAAAAAAATCAAAATTTGAATTTTTGGCAACGTCGTATACAAAAAAGTACAATTTTCGGTAAAATTTACACCACGTACTGCCTTGTAAAATAAGTTGTCATCAAAGAAAAAAAAAATTCGTTCGATCACTAGTCAATCCTATCTAAAAGAAGTGTGTCAAATTTCAATAAAATCGGTGCATTCGTTTTTGAGAAATTGTGTCCACCGACTTCAAAAATAGAGTTTTGAGAAATAGGCGCGCCACCGGTAACCAGTCTGGTTTTCGACACGACGCATGCGGGGTGGGAGGGGATACCGGATTTGGGAACACTGCATAAAACTATAATGCGACGAATTTCCAAAGGCTCTATCTCCTAGAGTCTTATTCCGATTGCCTCGAAAGCTTGGGAGAATATTTTTGACATGTTGTAATATCAGATGAAAAAAATCAAGAAAAAAATCGATTTTTCGAAATTTCAAAACCCATGTAACCCCTTAAATTGCACCATGCAAATGCCAATTTGAATTAAATATCTTTCCTTGATGTGTAAATCAGACATGGTAACACGTAACTCTTACTTTAGAGTCAGTCTTCTGCGACTTGGAAATCTCAGATGCCTTAATCTTTCATCATTCGAATTTTCTGGGCAATCCTGATATCCTGCTACAGACCATAACTGAATCATTCTAGCTGGGATATAATGAGTTCCGGGCGTGTAACAAAGAGACAGTGTTCACAGATTGTGGGAGCTGGCGGCCCCCACCACGTCTCCCGTGGGGGGGAAGGAAAAATTTATTTAGCTCTAAAAATTATGAAGAGGTGCATTCATTTTGAAGAAAACAGTTTTAGGTTTAAAGTTTTTTGTATTGAACTAAAAAAATTCTAAATAATAATTTATTCAAATTATTGGCATGCATTTAAAACTTAAAATTAATTTATTATTTTTCATTACTTTTGACATTATTGCCTAAAAATGTAGGTTCATTGTTAAAAAGAGTTCTTTTGTGAGTGTAATGAATTCTCGCATAAAAATCACAATTTGTGTGTACTTTCATATAAATAATGTGAAACAGACCACAATCCAGGTTTAGATTTTTAGGGAGTAATTTAAATTAAATTAATTTTAAAGTTGAAATGTAAGAAAGTAATTTCAGCAATTTATTTTTTTTTTATTTTTTTTTTTTATATTTAAAATTTTTTTTAAATTTATTTCATTCATTTAAAATAAGGAAAATATTTTTAATTGCCGGAAACAATCACGAAAAATAAGAATCCCGTATTCCAAAATATCGTACATTTAAATTGATCGAATTACATAATTTCTGAGTTATTAAATTGAAGCAAATTCTAATACCCATTTTCTATTAAAAATAAGTGAAGAATTTAAATTTCGTGAAGAATATTTTTATATTATAATTTATAAATAATTTTTTATTCATAAATAAAAAACTATTTATAAATTTTTATATAATTATTTTATAATAATTTATAAATTATTTTAAACAATAACGATAATAAAACAATAGACCCATTTCTGTAACAGGCTATACGTATAGTGTAAGGCTTTCTCTCCTGTAAATCATTATTTATTTATTTATTAAGTATAGATATACAAGTCATTAAAGGTTTTATGACGTGTTTATAAGAAATAACAAAGCTGTGATTTTCATAATTTCATATACATTCTATTTTCTTTGATAACATATTATAAATATTGAATATTTAATTCAATGAAAATTTAAGAAAGAATTATAATGAAAAAAAGTTTAAAATCTTTTTAAAAAAAGTCTTAAAACTTTTGAAAATGGTTTAAAATATGAATATCGACTATTATAGTTTCATAGTTTTCATGCTTCTTTAAGAAAATATCATTAAAAGAAATCATGATTATTTTACTGAATTAAAAATATATATAAATTATTATCATTCTAAATTCACAATATTTAAAATCAATTAAAAAATGAAATACAAAATTGGAAAATTGAAAACCACTTGAGGCTTGAGAATGATATACATTATCAATCTAACCTCAATTTTTCCTATAAAATATATTCTTTATATTACAAATTTGAAAACCTGTAGTAACTTATACTATATTCGCTATAGATCGTATACTAGAAAAGATTCTATAATAATACCTGAAAAACATAATCATCATCTTTTAAAACTTATTTAGCTTTTTTGAGGTTGTCAAACTTTGTTTGTAAATAACAGTCGACTCTAACCTCCAAATCCTCCAATTCTCCAAATTTTTTTTATATGGAATCGTTTGGTGGTCGTTTGGTGGTGTTTGGTGGTCAGCTTTGAAGGTTTGGTGGTCAAAATTGAAAAAGTTATTGATTTTTCAAAATTGGGGTGCCAACTTCATGGTGGCACAGCACTTTTTAATATTTTCAAAAAATTCTTTTTGGTTTCGTTTGGTGGTCGTTTGGTGGTGTTTGGTAGTCCGCTCTGAACGTTTGGTGGTCGAAATTATAGAATATATCGGATCTTTTAGAAAATACATGTGGCCCGTGATGGGACTCTGCGCATGCTTATGCGCACCTGTGATTGGCGCGAAATTTGAATTCAAAAAATGATCTTTTTCAATGTGAACGCTGTTTGGTAAGTATATGATTCTAGTTTTTCAGTTTTCAAACACTAAGTTTCAATTTTTTGGAAATCTGAACTCTCTTATTATTTCATGTTGCAAGTTTTTGGACTTTTCATTACAAGATAATCTTTGGAAATTGACTCTATAAGCCCCACGCTGTAAAGTTTATTGAGGCAATGTACATTAAAATATGTCCCTTTACTGTAAACTAAATGGTTTTTACTAAAAAAGTATTTTAGAAGCCAACTGTAACAGAACCTTAATTAAGTATAAATTTGAAAAAAAATAAGAATCTTTGAAACGCTATCTGATAGTAGTTTCATATAGAGTTGTCTGGATTTCTTTATTCTGCAGCGAAAATATTTTCAATGAGAAGTTAATAGGGCTGGGGACACCCGTGGGAATTCTGAGTTGAGTGTGCGAGAGAGACAGAAATATGATAAGCACGCCCTAAAGGGTGAAGCTTGTAAGTGAAAAAAAATTTTTCGACAGCCAATTAACGTAGGAATATTTTCAGGAAAAAAGGGGTCATCGGAAAAAAAGTGTGAAAAAAATTTCCTGCAATAAAGTCATTATCAGGGGACAGTCGGACAATTCTTTTTGGTATCGTTTGGTGGTCGTTTGGTGGTGTTTGGTAGTCAGCTATGAACATTTGGTGGTCAAAATTAAAAAAGTTATCGAGTTTTCAAAGTTGGTGCGTCAACTTCCGTTAGCACCCCACATTAATTTTTGTTTGATTCTTTATGATATCGTTTGGCGGTCGTTTGGTGGTGGTTGGTGGAGCATTTTCGACAATTCAACCTTTATTGTTTCGACTTCGTGCTGCCACTATATCAGAAACTATTTTTGACAATTAATACTTGTGTGGCGTGCCTGGATTCATAAACGAATAACGTGGAAGGAATTTGTAAAGATAATTGAAAAGGAAATAAATCTTTAAAGATCAACTGGGATTGAAAATGTTAACTGATTTTTTTCAATCTTTTTTTGGTCGCGCGAAGCCAAAAACCGTCCGGTCGACAATCTGCCCCCTGCGCAAGGGTACCAGTTTCCAGACAATTTCTGATCCAGTTCGACTGTCCCTCGATAATGACTTTATCGCAGGACATTTTTTTCACAGTTTTTTTCCTGAAAATATTCCTACGGTGATTGGCTGTCCAAATTTGTATTTCACTAACAAGCTCCACCCTTTAGGGCGTGCTTATCATATTACTGTCTCTCTCGCACACTCAACTCGGAATTCCCACGGGTGTCCCCAGCCCTCTTAACTTCTTGTTGAAAATATTTTCGGTGCAGAATAAAGAAATCCAGATAACTCTATATGAAACTACTATCAGATAGCGTTTCAAAGATTCTTAATTTTTTTTTTTAATTTACACTGAATTATGTTTCTGTTACAGTTGGCTTCTAAAATACTTTTTCAGTAAAAATCATTTAGTTTACAGTAAAGGAACATATTTTAATGTACATTGCCTCAATTAATTTTACAGAGTGGGGCTTATAGAGTCAATTTCCAAAGATCATCTTGTAATGAAAAGTCGAAAAACTTGCAACATGAAATAATAGGAGAGTTCAGATTTCCAAAAAATTGAAACTTAGTGTTTGAAAACTGAAAAACTAGAATCATATACTTACCAAACAGCGTTCACATTGAAAAAGATAATTTTTTGAATTCAAATTTCGCGCCAATCGCAGGTGCGCATAAACATGCGCAGAGTCCCATCACGGGCCACATGCATTTTCTAAAAGATCCGATATATTATATAATTTCGACCACCAAACGTTCAGAGCTGACTACCAAACACCACCAAACGACCACCAAACGATACCAAAAAGAATTTTTTGAAAATATTAAAAAGTGCTGTGCCACCGTGGAGTTAGCACCCCAATTTTGAAAAATCAATAACTTTTTCAATTTTGACCACCAAACCTTCAAAGTTGACCACCAAACACCACTAAGCGACCACCAAACGATTCCATATAAAAAAAATTGAATATTCTAGAGTTGGTGAGCCAACTTCACGGCCGTGAAAAATCTTGAAAATAGCCCAGTCGCAGTCGCCGAGAATGAGAACTTACAAGTTAAGAATCGTGCATCCTCGGCAATCCTCGGCTTCAACGCCGAACCCATCTTCGTGGCTGACCCGAAGCCGCCACCGAAATCAAACGAAAGAGCACGAAGGAGACAGTGAAATCATCCGAACCGACAAATTTTCGTTGCCGCGGAGCGTGGAATCAAGTGACGGAGTGGGGACACACCGATACGCGGCGTTTCCGTGTGTTGCCCCCACACGGGAGTCGTGGTGGGGGCCGCCAGCTCCCACAATCTGTGAACACTGCGAAGAGAATCATTCCTAAGTAATTACCATCCATCAACACGATATTTTATGTAATGAGAGTATGGTTTCCGAGTTTTCTCGAAGTAAAGAACGCGCATGCGCGGGCATTTCCCGCGGACAGTAAAGTACCCCACCAACAACAATGACCTACTCTGGTGCTCCAAACCACACCCAGAAAGCCATGAAAACATACCCGTGTATTCTGCTTATTCTTATTACCGTTCCCTTAGTCCAGGACTTAGTCCTGTAGATAAAACGGTTAAGTTTTGACTTAGAAAGAATACGTCGAGTGACTTCCATCTGGGCTTAACAGTTTAATGCGTGCATTTTGTCGGTCCTCAAAGGCTTTTAAGATTACATTCTGATTGCGACACACGCGCTTGGCGCTCAACAATTATTAGGTTATACAGACGGTCCTCTTTAAAAAATAAAACGATGTACACAAAATGAAGCGGAATATAAAAAGCAGTTATGTTTTTTAATATGATGGTAATAAAAATATATTTTTGTTTTCTAATTTACTACAAAGAGACATCAAGCTATAGGCTTTGATTCTGTTCGCTAAAAGTACGGTTCTAAGTCAACTCTACACACATTTGTAGTCAGTTTGAAAAATATATTAAAAATCTTTTCACTCTTTGCCATGTACAAGAAACTGGAAAATTTTTTTAAACTCTTTAAAAAATTTTGTTTCAATTTTTTAAAATGCTCTAAATTCCTTAATTTTGATCGAAAATATTCAGTTAACAAACTTGACCTTCTTTTTGGGACCCTAAAAAGTGTATCAAAAGCTGAATTGATTGGACAAATCCTTCAAAAGTTAGCATGGCTACAACATTCAGATAACGACACATACATACAAAACATACAGACATGTAGACATACAGAAAGAAACAGACAAAATTTTATGAATTTCGGACTCTCTGAGTGCCGAGATGTCAAGATACGTTAAAATTATTTAGAGATCTAAAATTTTTACGATTACATTACATTCTCATGAATGAGAATGTGAAAACGCATTTTGTCTTCTCGACCGATAAAAACACATAAAATCAGTAAAATGAAAATATTTTAATCACTCGAAAAACGAAAAAAATAAAATATTAAATCCAATAAAATTGTTAGAAGATTTACGACTATTTTCAGAAACAAACAAGTACTTAAAAATATTGAAATCTGTCAATAATTTGATGATATAAAATGTTTATTTTGCATTCTAAGGCAGGTAGAAGTACTATCGACAATATCTACGTTCTGCAGCACGTGGTGGATAGAGAATTAGCGAAGAAGAGGTCGAGAGTGTACGCGTTTTTTGTGGATCTAAAAGGCGCGTTTCCGTCGGTGGATAGGGGGAGGTTATGGGAGCCGATGGAGGATAGGGGAGTGGAGAGAGGCCTGATCGAGAGGGTAAGGGAGATATATGAAGAGACCAAAGAAAAGGTAAGAGGAGGACAGGGGATTTCGGAGGAATTCTGTATGGATAGTGGGTTAAGACAAGGGTGTCCGCTTAGCCCAACGCTTTTTGCGATTTTATTTGCGGATATGGAAAGTAAGTAAGTAAGTCCAAGGTTATGGTTTTCAGAAAAGGAGGTGGAAGGGATAAGGAAGGGGAGTGGAAGTGGAAGGGAAAGGCGGTGCAGGCAGTGAAAGAGTTTGTGTACCTGGGCTTCTTGTTTCGGAGGAATGACGGAGTGGATGGTCACATAAAAGAGAGAGTGAGGAGGGCAAATGTGGTGATGAGGCAGGTGTAGGGGTTGGGAAAGAAGTTATTCGCAGATGATTTTGAAAGGAGAATGAAATTGTTTGACTCACTAGTGATGAGTGTGCTATTGTATGGAGTAGAGGTGTGGGGGTGGAAGGAAAGCGAAGAGGTAAATAGGATACAGGAGAAATATGTAAAGTGGACACTGGGGTTGGCAAGGAACACGCCTAATTATATTGTCAGGAGGAAGACGGGCAGAATGAGTGTAGGGATTCTAGCGGGGAGTCGGGCATGTAAATATGAGGAGAAATTTCTGGAAAAGGGGGAAGTAAGTTGGTTAGGGAGTATATAAGAGGAGTATATGAGAGGAGGTATATGAGTTGGTTAAGAAAAACGGCATGGAGAGAGAAAGAAGACAACAGGGGAAGAGATAATAAGAGAGTCAAGGTTTAACGGGAACTATGTGTGGATTATGCCAAGGGCGCAGGGCAATATTTATGTGAGTGGAGTGCCTGGAGGGTTTTAATAGGTTCTGGCTCTCTAGGGAGAAGAGGATGTGTGAACTGTGTGGTAAGAGGGACGAAAGAGTGGAGCACTGGTTGGAGGAGTGCGTAGAGGTGGTAAGGAGTGGGATAAGCATGGAGGTATTGATGCATGCAAGTGGGGACAAAAGGGCAGTAGCATGGGTGAAGGGAGTGTTGGGTAAGATGGAGAAGAAGAGCAGGAAGGAGGAAGAGGAATGGAGAAGGAAAGATTGTAAATAGGAAAGGAAGTAGATATAAGTAATCTGTAAATATTGTATATAGTAGTTAAGTTTTAGGTATTAGCAGCGGAAGCAGAGTTTGGCAATGCGAGGCAATGCGAAAAGTAGGGACATGCGAGCGAGGCGGGGCGAAGCGAGGAAGGCAAGGCGATAAGAGCGTGCGGTCTTACATATGAGGTATGAATGGATGTTAGTTTTTTTAAGAGTTAGTTTCAAGAAAATTCTGTAAAAAACTGGAGTGTAAACAAGCCAATTTTTTAAGGCCAGCAGGCTGAAAAATAAACGCTTATCTATCAGTGCCCCTCCCGAAGATGGGCAACATGTCTTACTCAAATAATTACAGCCCACTACCTTGTCTGAACAGGCTGTATGAGATCTTCACAGCTATCCCAAATGATAGGATTGTTCATTGTTCATTTCAACTTTAGCATACCGTCGCCACATTTTAAGCCAAGACATTTCCAATGATAGCTGCAGAGCCCGTCATGCTCACCCCGCGCACCTAGGACACATACTATCTAGTTGTCCAACTCATGCGGGAACGACGCACATCCAAAGGCACAATGCGGCACTAAAAGTGCTTTATTACTATCTCTGTCACTGAAGTGCCGCACATACGGGAACTTCATATTCTCTACAGTTGTTCCTGTCGCACACTCGAAGCCTGACATAGCTCTCATTGACTTCGAGAAACGAACCAGGAACGTTATCGAATTTTTGGCACTAGCAGACAAGAACGTCACAGCGAAGGAGAATTAAAAGAAAGATAGGTATAAGGGAGTTGCGACGGTTATACCCGGAATATTCTGTTTAAGCAGTCGTCCTGATCATCGGTGCTCCTGGAGGTGCCAAGCTTTTATTGGTTAATAGCCTGAAAAGCATCCTCGTGTGTCAACGAAATGCTATGACACTTGCGGGAAAGATGTAGAAGGCGATCGTTCTTCGGTCACTCCGTGTTCTCAGGATGCAGGATGCTTTTGTCGGTTCGTAGGATTGAGTCCATCGCAGTGTTATTGAAGCGAGCGTTAAGGTGGGGTGAGCGAGTGGAGAACAGCAGTCACTACACTACGTTGGACTCCCGCTCACGTACGCACGACTGTTTATACCGCGCTCCTGATTGGCCCAGCTTAAATATTTAATGACTCAACAACTAAAACTTCAACTGATTTTTGGAAGAGTCCGGACACTTAAGTCTTGGACATTCTGCATATAATAATAATGATTAGGAATAGAAGGGCCCATGACAAAGTCACTGGAGGCGTCCTCAGGTTGCGGATGCAGGGTCCCTGTACAAAGAGTTTCTGCCCAATATGGTTACAATAATTAATAAGCAGTCGCGGACAATTATATAGGGACGGTCCCGCAGCAACAGCTTCCAAGCGGAGGCGTAACAACCGTGCCGAAATCTGAATAGCACCTGAGTGAGGTCTCTCAAACGGTGAAAAAAAATTTGCGGATGCGATTCAAAACGATCGAACGCGCAAAACACCTGACAATGGGTCGGCAAACTTCTGCATCTCCAATGTTTTCATAAACAAATTTTTCTGGCCTGAATTTGAACATGAGGAGTGAGAAAAGTGCATGACTCCATCTAGTTGCTTCACTTCTCAAAGTCGAAGTGAAGAAAGTAGAAGTTGAAAAATTCCGCCAACAGATCATTGACACGAGAATTCACGGAAACTTTCACACAAAAGTAGAAGATTATCTCTTGTCAAAAGAGCAAACATTTGCTTTCCTGAGATCATCAGGAGTTCATTCAGGTACAAAGAGTTTCATTTTCGCATACCAGGACAGTGTTATTTTCAACTTTGTATACCGTGACCGTACTTTACGTCAAGAAGATCCAAGCGATAGGTGCAGAACGTGTCACGCACATAATAAGTACCTAGAACACATGCTATTCAGGTGTCCTTATCAAGCGGGAACAACGTATCCTTACAGACATAATGAGGCCCTTAGAGTGTTTCGCTACCATCTTTGTCGCTCATATATCGAGATGGTGGAAGTTCAAGATGACTGGAAAAACGCGCCATCGTCCCAATATACAACGTAAAGGGAGATAAAAGCAACTGCAATAATTACAGAGGTAACAGCTTGCTAAGCACAGTAAACAAACTTATTAATAGGGTAATGAAAATAACAGAAAATATGATCTGGGACGTCCAATGTGAATTTATGCCAGAAAGATCATGTGCGGATCAGATGTTTAGCTTTAGACAGATGGAAGAAAAAAGTTTAGAGTAAGCAAAAAAGTTTCATGTGCATTTGTTGACCTGGAAAAAGCGTTTGTTGAGATAGATATAATTAAGCATTGGGAATTCCTGATAGAGTATGGAGTCAATGAATGGCTTCTAGGAGCATTACAAATAATATATGCAGATAGTAATGTAAGTGTAAAAGTAAATGGACAACTGAGTGACTAGTTTGATATAAGACAAGGTGTAAGGCAAGGATGCATTATGTCCCTACGTTTAATTAAACATCAAAAGAAATCAATCAGAATCTTACTTTTCCAAATTTGAAGTGGTATGCCACGATATGGAGTTTGGACAGCAGACATTTTAGGAAAAAATCTGACTTTCTTCGAATAAAATATGTAAATTTCACGCTCTCAAATAAGCTTCCAAGCTTTTACAACATTTTCTTGAATTCGTCAATCAAAACTGAATATCAAGAAATGAGAAACCGTTTGCCTTTCAGAAAATATCATAAAATTGTATCGCTTTATATTAGTAATCGAGCATAGAGAATCAAGATCCTTTTTTCGACTTTGACTGGTCGTCAACAGAACACTGTGTAGCTGATTGATATGATAATTAAATTACAGATACTTCAAAGTGCCTCAATCACGAAAATATATGCATTTGATTGAAATTTCAATCTTGACTTTTGGCAAAAAAAAATGTATATCCTGGCCCATAGTGCACTGTGTTGTACGGTAGCGAGACCTGGACCTACCAAGAAAAGGATAAGAGTATATCAACACGGCGGGCATGCAATATCTGTGCAATTTGCGGAGTAAAACGCTAAAGGACAAAGTCAGTAATGAGACGATTCTCAGAAAATGTGGTGAGGAGGAGACACTGTTTGAAAAGAATGAAAGAAATTTGTTAAGATGGTTTGGGCATGTTATGGAAAGAATGTGGTAATGTGAATGAGAAACTAAAATGAAAAGATATCAGAAGTCACAAAAACACAAAAACTTGCATGAGAAGATGTATCGATGTGAAGGAAGCTAAAGAGGTATGTTAGGACAGAAAAGTGTGACGAAAAATAGTTAGTAACAAATGCATGATGAATAATGTTAGTGAAGTGAGAGACGCCTGATACAAAAGACCTTAAAACCTAATGAGCCCGAGTGCAGAGATTTACATAATGACTTTATGAAGCTCTTCGCCGGGGGGGGGGGGGGGGGGCTTGCTATAGAGAATCATCAGCGACCTGTGTCGGAGCAGTATTACAGAAAAAACGTGTTATTCAGCTCAACAACACAAAAATTCTAGATTATTCAAAAAATCTACACATAGTAGCCCCATCCCTTCTTATACCGTCTCGTGTACTTCCCTTCCTCTTTTTTCTCATATGAACTCAATATCTCGACTGTCCCGAAAAATAAGTCACTAGCAAAGTTTTCCGTATACAGAGTGTATTAACTATATTTTAATTCGCTATTGTGTCGTATCTCTATGTATTTTTAAATGGAGATGCGACACGCTAGCGAAGCATAATACAGTTGATACTTTCTGTTTTCGGAAAAATTGGTTAGTGACTTATTCTTCGGGACAGTCGAACTGTAAACAGATTGCTTCCGGCTGTTGAAATAGCTGCTTTAAGATAGAAATGGAACGGCAGCTGCTTATTGATTGTAAGAAAGTCCCTACAACATCAGGAAGAAAGCGACTAAAATTCTGTGTACTGGCTCCAAACTCGCGGCCGCTGTATAAGGATAACAACAGTAAAACACGTACGCTAAATTAGACCATGCTCCAACTTTTGTACCTACAACATCATCGCAAAAGGACAAGTTTGAAAAAAATGATATCCCAGAAAAACTACAGCACCTTGAATGGAATTGGGGCCGTAACATAAAGGCATTCTTTGCCTAATATGCACATCACAAAGGATCTGCGTGCACTGATAAAACACATGAGCAACAAGGTTTCATCGAAGAATGCAAACGCAACACTAAATGCGTCAGAGATGCAAACTCTCGTGTATTTTGCAGCTGTGCCATGGAAGATCAGGTTGGAAGGTCAGCAAAGTAAGGTGCAAATTGAGTTGATAGACTCAATATAAGAAAGGAAATAGAACCAGAAAGCTGATTCACCATGTTACTAAAATCATACAAATGATATACCCCGGTATTTCAAGACACTGATACCAGCAATATAACAAAATAACCAGCAAGACATCGACGTCCCTCATTTGGGCGGTTTTAAAAAGGGCACGTTACTGGAAAGCTTCATGTCCGGATATGGTGGACAGCTTCTGGTACAAGTACCTGACGAGTGTGCATCGTGCGTAGGCAAGGTGTGTCCAGGAGATTATTGAACATTTAGATCTGATGCCAGGCTTTATGCTCAAAGGTAATACGTATATGTTGCCTAAAAAACCAGACGCTCAAAATCTATCTGAATTTTGACCGATAGCCTGTCTTTCAACAATTTATAAATGCCTCACAGCTATCATTGCAGATAAGGTATATTCTCACTTCGACGAGAATGACATCCCTGGAGAAAAATAAAAAGTTGTAGTCAAAACGCGCGGGGCAATAAATATCTGGTCACTGTAGATACTTATGCTGTAAAGCACGCTCGTAAACATCATCGTCTTTCTAAGTCGTGCGATGATGCTTTAGAGTACAAGAATTAAGTATCATGATCATGGACAACCAAGGATAACTAGATAAATACGCATTACGACGAGTATCTTTCAAGGCGTCTTCTTCAGTGCACTATGGTTCTGTTAGCATTGAAGCCATTGAGCAAAACACTAGGCAGCATGTCTTATAGGTTCAGAATACATTAAAATGAGGATAGTCATTAACCGACCCATCTTTTGTATATGCATGACCTGAACCTATACGCTAGTTCAGACCAGAAACTGCAGCAAGTGATCGATGTCACAAAGCAGTTTTCCAATGATATCCACACGGAATGCGAAATATATGAATGCAGAACAGTGCATTTAACCGGAGGAGAATAAGGGACCGCAAAGCTAGAGAACAAGTACGAGAATGACATCGAGGTAATGACTGAGGCGAATCATAGGATCTAAGGGTATTTCGGCATACGATAGTTAATGAAAGCTTAACGACTGACTTTACGACAAGACTCAGATTGGTTTTGAAGAGTTTTCTCAACTCGGCAAACAAGATTAGGGCAACCAACACCTAAGCAATCCCTGTCATCACGTACTCCTTTGGGTTCACCAAATGGTCGAACACCGAACTTGAAAGGTTAAACAAAACCATCCATGTAGAAATGACAAAGCACTGAATTCACCACAGTAATTCGGCGATTGAAAGGGTAGTTCTACTACGATTTTGGTCCTAAATTTATCCTCTGTGCCTTGTCTAAACCTATCAAACGCATTGTCCATCAGAAACTTATGGCACGCTTTGAAACTAACAATTTCATGAACCCAATGTAATCTGCGTCTTCGGCCCAGTACAGTACACTTACAGCTGCACTTAAAGTAACTTCTGTCCTTAAACTGGCAATTGATAGAAGGGAAATAACGGTTGTCGTCCTTTTTGACTTTTCTAAGGCATTTGACATAGTTAACTATAATTTACTATTGACTAGGCTCAAATCGCTTCATCTTTAAAATATGGTTGTAAAATGGTTTGAATCTTATCTTAGTAGTCTTTCTGAAAGTGTACAAATTAGCAATGGTGAGCGATCTGATTGCCGGAGGTTATGAGTAGCATCCCACAGGTACCCACACTTCGTCCACTCTATTTAATATTTATACCTCTGAACTTGGCAGCTAACTTCGACACTGCAACTATCACAAATATACTGATGACTTTAAGCTACACCTCTTCTAGCCTATTACCACTCTTAAGAACTTACTTTAAAAGATACTGGAGTATATCGATCTGGTGGTGCAGTGGGCCTTGACAAGTGGCCTCACTCTTAACCCTGATAAAACAATGGCTATAATCACAGGACCATCTTTCTCTCCATCACTTGAAACAATTACAACCCTACCTCCTCTCTTGATCAATGGGCGTCTGATTCCCTTTGTAGAATCTGTGAAAGATTTAGGCTATATTCTTAATCGCTCTCTCACTTGGAATGAACAAGTTGTGGATATTGGTAGGAAAACCTTTAGAGTCCTCCAACAACTTAACAGGAATAAAGAATCCCTTCCTTCTCCAACGCTTATCCTTCTAATTGAAAGCCTCATTCTCTCTTTCTTTAACTACGGCTGTGTGGTATATGATGATATTACTGATGAGCTGAATGCCAAGCTTGAGCGTAAGCTTAATGCTTGCATTCGGGTCATCTATGTCCTCGCTAAAAGTGAACTTATTACCCAGTATAGAGAAAAAGCAGGACTTCTAAACGTCGCCAAAAGAAGACAATTTTTATAAGCAACTTGCTTAATAGCCTATTCAGTTTTGAAGCTCCACATTATCTTTTTAACCTCTTCCATTTTATTGACAAAGATCATTCGACACATTCGAAACTCCGTTAAAGGAAAACAGTAATAAAAATTCGAGCACAGCGCACGTGTGAAATGCAAAGGTCTTTTCTTATTCATCGTGCTCGTATTTGGAAAAAAATACCTATAACAATTAAAAATGCATTTTCACAATATTACTTTAGAAAACTACTTTTTGGTTACTCATTTAACACTCAAAACCCTACCCTCGAAATCTAACATTGGTAACACTTAAGTCCTTACGTTAAAGATATATATGAATATGCTCATGAATGTATTTAGCTTAAAGTATGTATATTTACAGTATCTTGCTGTTAGTTGCCCACATCTAATTTATGTATTATAGTTTATTTCTTTACTCTTCTTAAATATCTATTTTATAATTTTAATCGTTCAATCGATCGCTGGCACATTTTATTTATTATATGCACCACCTGTTCGTTATAGGGTTATCTAGCCCTAGGAACTTTTCATGAATAAATACAAATAAAAAATACATAGAGGGGGTAGGCGAGATCTGTAGCACGGATCTTGATTACGCGCCCTTGAATCTGTCCTCAGAAGAGGCGAACACCCCAAAACGTTAGATCAACATGAAGTGGATAGTGCGGCATCCAATATTTGGCTTAAAAAGGGCGGCCTGTTTCGAGAAACAGAAGGATTCATCATTGAGATTCCGGACAGGGTTGTCATGCCGGACGTGGTTGATCGGTGCCTATTATGTGGAGATACCAGCGAATCCATCTAGCATATTATTTCTGGTTGTCGCGTAATGGCTCAAAGAGAATATATGCACAGACATAATGATGTAGCGGGCATTATACATCAACAACTTGCTCTAAGCCTAGGGTTTTTTTCGGTTTTCTTCATAGTTTCTGTTACATAAGCTGTAACAAATGTCAAAAACTGTGAATTCGAGAAAACCATCAAATTTCATTCTTGAAGTTTTGTTAGTAACATTACGATAACACACCAACTTTTCTAACAACAAAAGTCACCCTTGTTTATTTCTCTCGGAATTTCTGTCACATAACTTTTAACAAAGCTAAGACAGAATCTCAACACTCACACAACGCAGCAAAAATTCTTTGTTGAAAATTTGTAAGCAAACCTAACATAAGATCACTCATTTACCAACAAAAAAGTTACTTTTTTCGGTTTCTTTCATCATTTCTGCTACATAACCTGTAACAAAAGTAAAAAAAATACAAGGAGCCCACCAAAATTTCATTCATAAACATTTATTAGCAGCACTAAGATAACACAACGCCTTTTCTTACAATAAAGTTTTTTTTTTATTCCTCTATGAATTTCCGTTACATAGCTTGTAACAAAACTAACAGAAAACTAAACATTTGCGAAAACCAGCAAACTTGCTCTCTTGAAAATTGCTAATCAAGCCTAACATAATATAAAACCTTATATAACAAAAAAGTTAATATTATCGGTTGCTTTCAGAATTTCTGTTACATAACTTGTACAAAAAAAAAAAAAGACTGAAAATTGGAGAAATCCAGCAACATTTTTTTCTTGAAATTTTGTTGGCGAAATAAAAAAAAAACACATGTTCCAACAAATAAAAATCACCTTTCCGATTAATCGAACATTTTTTTCCTAACTTGGACAAAAAAATAACAACAAATTGAGTTAAATATTGACTTAGGACTCAATTGTATACACGTAACCAGAAATAATGCACCCTTTTGTAGAATTAACGAAAAGTACAACAAACTTAATATCTTACTGCCTTCTGGTCAAAAGCTACCGAAAAGCTTTGGAAACGGAAACCTTAATCGTGCAAGCGGAATTAGTGCATTATTTCCTGAAAATCTAGGGACGTTTAAATGCCTTAGTCAATTCTGTGATATTTAGCCATTTATTAAAAATAGATAAAAATTTTTTCTTAAATGGAATCCTCTTCAAAGTATTCCTTGATGGAAAACCTACCCAACAAACTTTTGAAACATAAATTTAAGTCATGCCACTGCAAGCAGTGCATTATTTTGTTCAAATTATGACAACTGTAAATAATTTGTAACTTCAGTGACATTTATGGATCTTGAAAAAAAGATAAAAGTTTCTTGTTAAATTAAAACCTTGTATCTTCCGTTCCTTGATGGAAAAAATACGTGCAAAATTTTTGAAGCACAAATTCTAATCCATGTTCGAATGGTTAGAAACACTTATCCCTTTTCACAAAAAAAATTAGGTTTGCGTCAAAAGAAGATCTTTTCTTTGTATTTTATCTAGTTCTGAAAACTACCTCAGTCAGAAAGGTTTAAATTTTTTCAATGCTGCTAGAGGCCTGAATGCCCGTTTCGAAAATTTATTTTATTCTAAACATTGATATGTTACATACATTTTCTATGCATTATAGTTGTTCTTTTGTTTAAGTTTCACTTCTCATATGCAGTCTTCTCTTGAATTTATGGCTACAGTTGTGCCAAGACAAGACTAGTTAGACTTGTCTTAAGACAAGAAGTGTAAGTCTTGATAAATATACCGAATTGCTCTTAAAGAAAATTATATTACCAATTTGTGGCTTTAACATTTGCCAGGGTCAAAATTCCAAAAGTTTTCGTTTGTAAATTTTATTGTCCATTATACTCCGACCTTTATAAACTATGGACCCCACCGGCAAGGCCTGCCATTTCCAGGAATCAGGTAGCTAGTTTAGGACAAAACATTTGACATTTGCTGAGGATTAAAATTTGGCAACCGATGAAACTGGTAATTTTGTAAAAACTAACTTTTAAATAAGAAATTCGGAACATGTCTGTCTCAACAACTGCAGGCATATAAAATTGCCCATAAAAAGATTAAAACTTTCATTTTCTAGAAGTATCTAGTGAATTGTTGGAGATGGAAAAAATGGACAACATTTTCAGATTCGCCATACAAAGAACATAATTATTTCTGATAAATAAACGTATTAGTACATAAGAAATTAATACCATGAAGATAAATAATATAGAAATTCTATAAAGTTTAAAGCGGATTAGTGATGACCCCGTGGTCTCAAAACATACATTTTTGCCTTCAAGTCGAAAATATTCGTCCAAAGATATCAAAAATAGTCTGGTTCCGTCTCACGAGCTAGACATACAGAATAACTGGAAATTGTCTGGGATTAGGCTTTACCCAAGACAAAATCAAGACCAAATATTTTTACCTGGACATGCGTGAGAAAAGATTTGGACAGTTATTTCTCAAAATTGTGTCTGTTTGTTGCTTGTGTGTCCTGCACAAAGACGTTTCGTATCATAGCTAAGGTAAGTAAAAATCTGTTTCTTCCCTGAATTGCGTAAATGTTTATTGTTTTCTCACAGAATCTTCTTTCAGGCAGTTTAATGAACAATCGGCTTTCCTCTTTTGCTCGTTCAACTTCAATATCTTGCGAGGGCTCTCATCGCCGTATGTAATAACAACAATTTGTAGTTTTTCCGTCAAGGACGCAAGAGACAAGGTTTCACTTTGGCAAGAAACTCTTACCTATTTTTTTCCAAATGCATAAATGTCACAGAAGTTATAAATTATTTACACTTCAGAATTTTCAAAAATAATGCACTATTTGTGGTGGCATCATTTAAATGTATGTTTCAGAATGTTTTTGCTAGTTTTTCCATGAGGGAACGCAACAGACAAGATTTCACTTTGACGAGAACCTCTTATCTATTTTTTTTATATCAATAAATGTCAGAGAAGCTAGAAATTATTTATACTTCATGATTTTCAAAAAATAATGCATTACTTTTGGTGGCATGATTGTAATTTATGTTTCAGAGGTTTGTTGGGTATTTTTTCCATCAAAGAACTCAACAGAGATTTGACTTTGACGAGAACCCCTTATCTATTTTTTTAAATCAGCAAATGTCACAGCAGTAACAAATTATTTACACTTTTGAAGATTTGAAAAAAATAATGCACTACTTGTATTGACATCATTGCAGCTCGTGTTTCAAAAAATTTTCAGAGTTGAGAGAAAATTTTTTAAAATAAATGTCACATAAGTGGGAAAGTATTGTCATGTTTTTTCGGGTAGTTTTTCCAATAAAGAATGCAACAGACAGGGTTTCACTTTGACGAAAAACTCTAAGACAATTGTCAAAAAAGGCCAAAAGTCAACAAAGTTATCAATTGAGTGTCCCCATGCAAGAACAAGACATAGATTTTTCTAGCGCGGTGGCGTTGGCCCCTGACGACTAAAAATCTAAATACGAAATTTTGAATTTTAAAACATAGATTATTGTAGATGATTATACTCCGCATCTTTTTTTCTTTTGAAACAAGATCATATCTTTTTTAGATTTTTTAAAAATTGCAAAAAACTTTTTTTTTTTCAAGTCAATTTTTTATTTGATTTTTGTCTTCAACTCGTGCTCAAATCCACAGTTTTTGGAATTTCTTCATAAAATTTATAGAAAGCATTCCTTATAGTGTTCTCGTTATGACGGTTAGCGAATAAAATTTTCAAATTTATTTATAACAATATAAAAAATTATTTTCTAGGCTATTGCATAATTCGTTCCACAAAACGTTTGGGCGTTTCGTTTATCGAGGCTAGTTTGAGCAAACAAAAACTTCCTGCTAAACTTTAAGCGCGCGACTGATCTTCTATGCGCGTATTATGCCGAGTCGGAACGTCTTTTTATACGGCGGTGCGATGAACTCGAAATGTAATATAGGAGGATTATTCAAGTGTTCCATGACCGTCAAACGCCCTTCAACCTTTTTGATCCCATACGTAGCCATAACATTGCAGTTTTCTGCTAAAACAAAATAGATCATTTCCATTCTGAGTACCTAAGTGTGCGCTTTGTATGCTTATTGCGAGATTTAGCTTCAGTGAAAATAAAATTGATGATTTATAATAAAAAAATTATTATAAAAACGAATTTTCAAATTTCTATAATGGGAAGCGAATCTCAAGGTTCCTCTAGAGGGAGTAAACGAACAACAAATGAAGAAGCGTGGGCTAGAAATGTTAAGAAAACATGCAGAAATAGAGTACGTATGTCGTATAATATTTATTTTTTGTCTCTTTCGATAGAAGCTGAGAAAATGAGGTTCCCGTTTTTTATATTTAGAACTTCTGTACAGATATCGTGATAAAAGCGTGTTTTGGTAATAATTTCAATAAGAATTCCGTAATAAGGCTTTTCAAAACAACATTTTTTTAGCGCAGGGCGAAGAGTACGTCTCTACTTCTAAGAAACTTGTTTCTGAAAGACATTTTGTACCAGTTCAAAACTGCTGTAAGAAGAAATGTTTTTTGAAGATTTCAACTTTTGCACAGAATAAATTTCATGACCAATTCTGGAATCTGGGAGACTACACCAAGCAAAACATTGTTCTTATAACCCGCCTAAACGTCAAGACGTCCCGACTCGGCATAATCTACGCATAGAAGTTCAGTCGCGCGCTTAAAGTTTAGCGTTCACAGTTTTTTACCTATTCATTCATTTTTGAAAAGCCTTGGCAGAAAACTTCTTTGTACTTTTTTGAACAACTTCTCCGCAGGAAGTTTTTGTTTGCTCAAACTGGCCTCGATAAACGAAACGCCCAATCGTTTTGTGGAACGAATTATGCAATAGCCTAGAAAATAATTTTTTATATTGTTATAAATAAATTAAAAAATTTTTATCGGTAATCATCATAACGAGAACACTATAAGGAATGCTTTCTATCAATTTTATGAAGAAATTCCAAAAACTGTGGATTTGAGCACGAGTTAAAGACAAAAATCAAATTAAAAATTGACTTGAAAAAAAAAGTTTTTTGTAATTTTTAAAAAATCTAAAGAAGATATGATCTTCTTTCAAAGGAAAAACAGACACGGAATATAATTATCTACAATAATCTATGTTTTAAAAATCAAAATTTCGTATTTCGATTTTTAGTCGTCAGGGGCCAACGCCACCGCGCTTGAAAAATCTATGTCTTGTTCTTGCATGGGGACCCTCAATTAGTGAAACTTCTTCTTGTTTTCATAAAATACTGCTTCACTTTCAGTTCCATAATGTATTTATTATATATAATGAGATTATTTCTACTTTTCATGATTTTCACAAAATAATGCACTCCTGGCGTTCGGATGATATAAATTTATGTTTTAAACATTTTTTTGATAGTTTACCTTGAATTTATTTTCAAAACTAGATAAAATGAGAAGAAAAGATCTTCTTTGACGCAAACCCAATTTGTTTGCGAAAAGGAGTAAGAGTTTCTAATTATTCGAACATGGATTACAATTTTTGTTTCAAAAATTTTGCACGTAGTTTTTCCATCAAGGGACGCAAGAGACAAGGTTTCAATTTAACAAGAACCTCTTATCTATTTTTTAGGATCAATAGATGTCACAGAAATTAGAAATTATTTGCACTGTTCAGGATTTTCCAAAAATTATGTACTACTTGAGGTCGCATGATTGAAATTTATGTTCCATGCATTTTTGGGTAGTTTTTACTTCGAGGCATACTTTGAAGGCGTTAAGATGTTAAGTTTGTTTTACTTTTTGTCAATTCTACAAAAAGGTGTATTATTTCCGTTGACGTGTATACAAATGAGTCCTAAGTGAAAATTTAACTCAATTTCTTGTTAGTTTTTTGTACAACTTAGGAAACAAAAATTCTGAGATGAATCGACAAGGGTGATTTTTATTTTTTGGAAAATGTGTTCTGTTTTTTCAATCTTGCCAACAAATTTTAAAGAAAAAAATGTAACTGGGTTTCTCCAATTCTCAGTATTTTTTTTTGTGGTACAAGTTATGCAACAGAAATTCTGAAAGCAACCGAAACTAGTAACTTTTTTGTTGTTAAAGGTGTTATCTTATGTTAGGTTTGCTTAGCAATTTCCAAGAAAGCAAGTTTTCTGGCTTTCGCAAATGTTTAGTTTTCTGTCAGTTTTGTTACATGTTATGTATCGAAAACTTGCTTCCGTTTCTGGCACTGAATGGTAATGTATGCGTTTTTGTTCTGTGCTATCTTTTTTGGTTTTTGCGACGGGCGTGGGGTTCTGATCGAGGTGAAAGGTGGTAAGGGAGGTTAGTGTAGTGAAGAGGTTGTGTGGTAGTGTCGGTGGGGGGGGGCTGTATTGTAAGGTTGGAAGGGTTAGGAGGAAAGTTAAAAGTGCTAATTTGGAGGTTAGTTGCCGATGACGGAAAAATGAGAGGGATGATAGGGGACAGCAGATTGGTAAGGTAGGCCAGCATATCTGTAATTTATAGTCGAGAGGGGTCCAGCAGAGGGCAGCAGCAGGTAGACTACAACCCCGGTGCTGATGATCGCACGGAGGCCGGCGAAACATAGAGGGGTAAGGGTGATGCCGCAGATAGTACCGATGATGGCGAGGTTCAGTTTACTACGCCAGGGAACTTGGAGTGGGGAGAGAAGGAAGAGGGACTAGCTGACAGCAGGACTCGAGGTAGGCCGTCAAATTGGAGTAAAAGCGATGAGGGGGACAAGACCGAAGACAGTAAAAGATGAAGGAAAGAGGAGGGGAATGAGCAGGGAGATGAGAAGTTGCGGAAAAAGTTTTTAAAGAAGTCTCCACCAGAGAGGAATAAGGCAAAAGAGACAGTCGATCTAGAGAGCCTAGAAAATCTCATTACAGGATTTAGAGAGGAAACGAAACGAAGTCTAAATGACATGCAAAAGCGAGGGGATGAGGTTTGGGAGGAAATGAGGAAATTTAGAGAGAAGTGGGAGAAGTGAGATCTAGTGTGACAGCAAGAAAAAGATAAGGTTTGGAAGCAGTTGGAGGATATCGAGAAAAAGCAAAGAATGAGTGAGAAAATCTGATACGGAGAAGTTGGCAGAAGGATTGAGAAAGCTAGAATGTAAGTCTGAAAATATAAAGAAAGGGGATGGACGCTAAGGGAAGGGGAGAGAATAAAATAAGTGAATGAGAACGTTATCCTAGAAAATGTGAGAATGCAATCAAGATTGAGAGAGTTAGAAAGGAAAGTCGAAGTAGGAGAGAAGACAAAACGAAGCAGAAATATAGTGCTTACAGGAATGAAGTGGATAGAGAATCAGGAAGAGAAGAAGTGGAAAAGTTGATGGGAGAAATTGGGGCGATCGTGCACGTGGAAGAGGTAAACGGAGTGGGAAGGAAGAATGAAGGTCAATCGCGTATATATATATATATATATAGTAAAAGTGAGAAGTGACGATACTGGGAAATGGTGAAGAAATCGGATGTAGTGATGTTAAGTGAAACCTGGGTAGATGAGAAGGATTGGAGAATAGTGAAGAGGAAGTTACCCAAGGGATATATGTGGCAGATGCAAGAAGCAAAGAAAGAGAAAGCAAAGGGAAGAAAGAAAGGGGGTATGGTGTCAGGAGTGAGGAATGAATTGGTGGGAATAAAGATAATAGAAATGGGAGTTAAGGAAACGGATGGAGTAATGACGAGAATGGTGAAGATATATAGAAGAAATGTAAGGATAGTTTGCGTTTACAGGAGAAGGGGAGAAGAAGAAGATTGGAGTGTAATTAGGAAATGGGTGCCGAAAAAGGATGACAAATGGGTGTTGATAGGAGGTGATCTGAATCCTTGGAAAGGGGAACAAGGAGGGGAAATATTGGATAAAGAGAGTGAGACTTTCAGGAGAAATTCTAAACACAAATAGGTGGACCAGGAGGGTAGGACTCTATTGGAAATTCTGGAAGAAACAGGATGGGATGAGGAAGGCGAGATTATGTTTGCAGGAATAGGGAAAGCAGTAATAGACTACATTCTGGCCGAGAAAAGGATATGGAGGCTTTGGAAAGACTGTAAGTAGGGAACGAAATAGGGTGAGAACACTTCCTGGTTATTGCAACGCGAAAATGCGGGAATTGGAGAAGAGAGGGAAGAAAGAAGGAGGGGACGACAGGGAAAAAAGGAAAGATGGGCAAATGGGGAGTTAATGAGCTAAGAGAATATACGGAAAGAATGGAAGAAGAGAATGTGGTGATTGAAGATGGGGTAGGCGTAGATGAGATGTTATGTAAGATGAGCGGGAGGGTAGAGAAGATAATAGAAGAAATTAGGCCGAATGAGGAGGAAAGAAGGGGGAAGAGAGGATGGCGGGATATGGAATGTATAAAAAGTAAAGAGCGTATGAAGTTATCTTTAAAGAATTGGAGAAGAGGATAAATAGACAGAAAGGAGTATAATAAAGGAAAGGAAACACGAGGAATTACTGGATGTAAAACAACCGGAGGAAAAGGTGAGGTACACATCAATATAGAAAGGAGAGGATGGAAAGGAATCAATGAAGAGATAAGTATGGATGAATGGACGGTATATTTTAAGAAATTGCTAAGAAGGGTGGATAGCAAGGTGAGGGGCCAAGGTAGGAAGATCAAGGAGGGAGGCATGGAAGGTGTGAATGAGGTGACCAGAAAAGAGGTGAATCAAGCAATTGAGAAGTTAAAAAGGAACAAGGCGACAGGAGAGCATGGAATGGAGAATGAAGCGTTGAAATTCGGTGTATGTGACAGAGAAAGACCTGGCAATTAATATGACGAAGACAAAGATAGTACGTTTCAGAAAGAGAAAGAATGAAGTAAAGTATGGATGGAAGATAAATAGGGAAATGGTAGAGGAATTTTGTTATTTATGATTCTGGTTCGAAGCGGGAGGTGGAAATGATCTGCAGGTGAAAAAAAAACGATGGAAAGTGCGAGTAAGGTGATGGGTCAAGAGTGGAGGATTGGAAAAAGAAGATTCAAAGAGGACTGGAAGATGAGAGTATGGTTGTTTAATTCACTGGTATGGTCAGTGATGTGTTATGGAGTGGAGATTTGGTGGTGAAAGGAGTATGAAAAGGTAGAAAACATACAAGAGAGATTTCTGAGATGGGTTATGAAAGTGAGCTGGAACTGCCCATGTTATATGTTGAGAGAAGAAACAGGGAGAGAGAAATTGATGATAAGGCAGAGGAAAAGGGTATGGAATTTCGAAGAGAAACTTAAGAGTGGTAAGGGTAGTAAAGTTGCACAAGTATGCCTGCATGAAGTACTAAATAGAGAGAGGAGAGGTAACACGGGATATTCGAAATGGGAGGAGGAGAGATGGCAAGTTAGAAGGTAATGGAGAATGTGTGATGAGGGGAGGAACTGACAGGAAGTAGAGGGGCCGACAAAATTTGTACCCAAAGACCGGACTATGTAATCCCAAAGGATTTTGGTGTCCTCAAAACGAATCCGTTGTCTAAGTTTTTCCAATACGTCACGTTTTTGAGATATCCTAACCGAAAAGTGCAAAAATGGCTATTTTTAGCCATATTTGAGGCAATATAGCATGATCAGCCATTTTTCTCTCTTAAAACTGCTAACGCCATCGTTTAGTACTCCTTTGTATCTTCTATTTTTATTTTCGATCACCCGAACCGATTTTTTTTCTCTGAGATATCGCAGATAGCCATTTTTGCACATTTAGGTTAGGATATCTAAAAAACTTGACGTATAGGAAATATTTGGATAACGGATTCGCTTTTAGGATACCAAAATCCATCGGCTTCACATAGTCCCGTCTTTGGATACAAAAAATATGTCATTTTTGTCAGCCTGTGTTGTGGAGTCAAAATACGATAAATGGTATAGACTCGTCAAATGGAAGGGATCCCAGATACAAGGGTGATTTATTGCCCTGAGGCTAATGTCAGTTTTCATCGAAAGTATAAGTATGCGTATATATATATATATATATATATATATATATATATATATACATATATATGTTACAGGAAAGTCCGATGTGCCGGCACACCGCAGTCTGCCTGGTCTATCCGCGAATTGACTGAGCGGTGTCAGGCAAAGTCCGAAGTAGCACTTTCACTTCGGATTCTGCCTGGTGAAATCGCGAAGTGCCCGACAGGCTCAGGCAAAGTCCGGAGTAAAAATAAAACCTTTGGAGTTTACTTTTCCCGCTGCAAAGTGGGCTGGCTCGGGAATTTACAATCAAAAATTGTCTACAGGTCGCAATTGTGAACGGATTTAAACGTTTTTTTTAGAAATGATCAGCAGTAAATTTTTAAGAAAGCTTATGGACTGTATTTATCAATTTTTGTTTCAGTATAATTATTTATTCAACGTAAGTTTTTTTCTCTAGAGAAAATAAAAAAATAATCTCGATATGCATCATATTTAACGTAGATGAACTTAGAAAACATAAATAATTCATTTTTAATATTTTTGTTGTTCTTGAGTGTAAATAATTTCCGAATTCAGGCCTTTTCAGGAAAAGCCGATTATTTAAAGCGAATTTACAGACTATATATTCCATACAAGTCACCAGTCTATTATTTGTAATAATTAGATTAATAATAACAATAATATAATAATACATTAATAATACAACAATAATGAAATAATAATTAATAATATAAATAAATTAATAATAAATTATGATAAATTAATTATTTTATTATTATTATTATCATCAATAAATTAATATAATAATAATTAAAAAAAAAAAAAACTAACTAAAAATGCCTTCGACATGTTGGGCTGTAACCATCTTAAGCCTGAGAAATTAATTGTCAACAATAATAATAATAATGTATGTATACCATTAAGCCATTTGCCTTTCAGGGTAGGCGTGACACTACCCGATTCGGGTAGTGTTTCTAGGTGGATAGTTTTCTTGTAGTTATAAAGAACTACAAGTGTGGGCTCACCACACCCACGATGTGCCAACAGCACTCAGTATTCTTGAATGGTCACCCATTCAAGTACTAACCGCGTCCAACGCTGCTTAACTTCAGTGATCTGACGAGAACTGGGTTTTTCAGCGTGGTATGGCCGTTGCAATAATAATATGATATAATAATATAATAACAATAATTGGCAAATAAAATATTTTATATATATATTGCAGTTTTTAAATTGGCAAATAAAAAATCTGCCTTTGATTATATACCATTAAGCCATTTCCCTTTCGGCGAACCTCAAGGGGTAAGCGTGACACTACCCGATTCGGGTAGTGTTTCTAGGTGGATAGTTTCTTGTAGTAAATAACTACAAGTGTGGGCTCACCACACCCACCACCGCCAACAGCAACGCAGTAGTATCAGACGGTCACCCATCCAAGTACTAACCGCGCCCAACACTGCTTAACTTCAGTGATCTAACGGGAACTGGTGTTTCCAGCGTGGTATGGCCGTTGCCATACCATACGTTGATTAAAATAGGCAAATTGAATATCTGGTTTTTAAATGGTTTATAACAACAATGATTTGTATTATTGAGAGTTTTTGGACACCGAATATCATTTTTAAAAACTCATTCTTAGCAATTACACTTCAAAATAAAATTTCCTTTCAATGTCGTATTAGTTTCGTAACTAATGGGAAATTTTTCTCCCCACTCCCTCCTACCGCCCTTTTATTTAGTTACTTTATTTAAAGCGAATTTACGGACTATAAATTCCATACAAGTCACGAGTCTATTATTTGTAATAATTAGATTATCAATATGGCCAACAGCCATACCACGCTGAAAAAACCAGTTCTCGTCAGATCACTGAAGTTAAGCAGCGTTGGGCGCGGTTAGTACTTGGATGGGTGACCATTCGAGAAAACCGAGTGCTGTTGGCACATCGTGGGTGTGGTGAGCCCACACTTGTAGTTATTTTACTACAAGCTATCAACCTAGAAACACTACCCGAATCGGGTAGTGTCACGCCTACCCTGAAAGGGAAATGGCTTAATGGTATACATACATACATACAATAACAATAATAATAACAATAATATAATATAATCGCCACATCCCTACTGGCGTAGGGATGTGGCGACCCCATCGCCCGAGAGCTCCGGCTCTTGCAGTCAGCCACGTTGCTTTGGGCTAACTCCCCAATGCAATGAATTATGCGGTTACGACACCAGTATCGCGCAGTGCCACCCACAATAGGCCTCTCTCGGATGGAGGCCATGGTTCAGTTGGGAGTGGCAATAGGACCGAACCGAGGCGACGACCAGGCAATGGCCCCGGACAAACGCGAGAACATCGATTTAAATGATCGGACCAACTCAGGAGAGACATCCTTACCTGTTGGCAAAGAAGCTCACCGGCGCGAAGAGGATTCATGCAGAGGTTACATGACCGTTGGGTCAATATGCACCCGGAATATGCTCATCAAACGCCTCAGTATTTAAGAGATCAGGTATCCATTTTGCGAAAAAACGGATATGAAGCTCTTTATCAACAAGAAGAAGAGCAACATCCTCCATCGAACATTCCACCCGTTCCAGCAAGACCACCTTTGCAGATAGCCGATAATGCTAACATGAGAAGTAGGAGATCTATCCACCAAAAAGTCTTTCTCAGGATGGACAAATTAGCTGAAGCTAATACTGCTCTCCCCGATTTGCTCCCCGAAGATGTTAATCGCTGGAATCTGAACTGTGTTGTTTACGAGAAGGCGGTGTCCTTGCTTAGCGACAGTAGAAGTAACGAAACTTCAGTACGTCTGAGTAAGACTCGCGAGCGTATTGCACAGCTTCAATTCAAAATTGAAACGGCAAGACGGCAGGCATCAAATATTCAGTGCGTGATTAGCTACATAACATTAAATAAAAAATTCACTCCAAAAGTTAGGGCACTTGCTCGAAACTTGAGGAAAGCAAATCACACGCTGAACAAGTGTAAACTGTTGACCATCAAGCAGCACTGGACGCAAAAAATAAGATCTCTTTCAACAGCGAAACAGCGCCTTGAACGGCGAGTAAAGTGGATTCAGGAAAATTCCACCTTTTCTACTCATCCTTCCCGTCTGTTCAATAAAACGTCACGTGCCGTTAAAAATCCGCCTAGTCGAGAAGAGATTCAAGTCTTCTGGGAACAAGTATATGGAGATACTTATCAGCTAAATGAAGACGCTTCAGATATATCACTCTTTCGTAACTTTTGCCAAAGGCAAAGGTTACAAGGTCCAGAGGAAGAGTGTCCACTAATTACTGCTGAAGAAGTGAAGAAAGTTATCGCTAGAACTAAGAACTTTTCAGCGCCAGGGCCAGATAAAATCAACAACTTTTGGTGGAAGAAGTTTACTTCTACGCACCAACATCTAGCTCGTATATTTGCTACTTTCTTAAACGGAGAACAACCCGTCCCGCAGTGGCTAGTGGAAGGACGCACGGTATTGATTCCTAAGACAGGAGATTTGTCAAGTCCAAAGAACTACAGGCCCATAGCTTGTTTAAACACCAGCTACAAGCTATTCACTGGCATCCTCAAAGAGAGGATATTAACATCTATCGAGCCGGTATGGAGTGCAATAGTTGAACAACGTGGATGCAAGAGAGGTCTGGCAGGTTGCAGGGAGAACCTGTTAATAGACAGGTGTATCACCCAGGACTCGATCAGGTATCGACGCAATCTGTCCATGGCTTGGATTGACTACCGTAAGGCATTCGATAACACGAACCATGAGCTACTTATTAAGCTCATTGAATGCATAGAGGTGCATCCAAAAATAGTGAGATGCATAAAAGAGCTTATTCTCTTGTGGCGGACAAGATTTGTCATAACATCTGACAAAAGACAAGTGACTACAAGCTATATCACATATAAGAGGGGAGTCTTCCAAGGAGACTCTCTAAGTCCGATACTTTTCTGCATCTCCCTCTTGCCTCTATCTATTGTGCTCCGAGGCAAAAGCTCTGGATACCTATGTGGCCCGCCGAACAAAAGAGAATATAAGGTCAACCACCTTTTATACATGGACGACCTTAAACTCTTTGCTTCCTCGAAAGAGGACCTTAACATCCTTGTGGAGGTGGTAAATAGGTACTCTAAAGCGATTGGCATGAGCTTCGGACTGGGCAAGTGTGCCTGCGTCCACCTACACCAAGGAAGACTAGAAACTACATCATCGGGTCACGATCAGGATGTTCAACTCATCGGCGGAAATACCATTCAACATCTTGGTATTGGAGAAACATATACATATCTTGGAATACCGCAAGCGGAAACCCATGATGTGCTTGCGTTAAAAACGGCCCTTGGAAAAAGGTATCGCCAAATTCTCAGAAAAATTTGGGCTTCCGAATTATCTGGAAAGAATAAGATCCAGGCGACCAATATGCTGGCCGTTCCTATACTGCTCTACACGTTTGGTGCAGTAAAATGGAACGTCGATGAGTTGAAGCAACTTGACCGAAGCACACGCAAGATGATGACAATCCATCGAAGTCATCATCCTAGATCTTCCATACCTCGAATATACCTCCCTCGAGATAAAGGGGGTAGAGGCTTGCTGAGCTTAGAGTGTCTTCATCGCAGAACGGTTCTGGCTACAGCCTGCTCAGTTCTAAATAGCACAGATTTTCTTATGCGACTAGTACATCAACAAGAAGTCGTCAATGCTGCGGCGTTTCTATATCGTGCCGCAGATAGGGCCACAGAGGAGCTTGGCCTCCCATTTGATTCCAGCGACACTACACATGGCCTAGCATCACTAACACCTTTGGTGCTCAAAAGTCGTGTACAGGAAGCAGAACATACGCTTCTACTAAGAGAACATGCTGACAAGCCCCTTCATGGTAAATTCTACGGCATTATACGTAGAGAAGGGCTCTCGATGGGTCTGTCAAACATGTTTCTCAAGTCTGCTGGATTAACACCGGAGACTGAGGGATTTATTTTTGCCTGTCAAGATGGCGTTATAGACACCTTAGTTTACCGCGAGCGCATAATGAATATACCTGTAGGCGATACCAACTGCCGAGCGTGCAAGCAAGAGCCAGAAACACTTGGACATGTTCTAAGTGGATGCTCAAAATATGCACGATACGGGTACATAGAGAGACACAATGCGGCTCTAAAAGTGTTATATTACCATCTGAGGCACTTCTATGGTGTTGATCTATTGCCCGTCTTGCCATACGCCCAGGGGGAACTCGAGTCCGTTGTGAAGAATGATCAGTGGAAGATCTACTGGAATTTCTCATTCTCGACCACTCAACGTATCAGTGCTACGAAGCCTGATATTGTCCTCCAAGATCTGCAGAACAAGATCATTTACGTGATTGAATTCTCGGCACCAGCCGATGGTAATGTCACGGCAAAGGAGGAAGAAAAACGGGCGAAATATCAAGCACTTCTTTTCGAGCTAAGCAGGCTCTACCAAGGCTTCAAAGTCCATCTTGTAGTTCTCATAATCGGCTGTCTTGGAGGTATGAAAGCTTCATTTATTAGCCAACTCAACAAGATTCCGGCTTGCCAGCGTCAGGCTCATTCCATCGCGAACCGGATGCAAAAGGCTGTTCTTCTGGGATCACTTCATCTGGTCCGTCAACCCTGTTCCTCATAACATTCCACAAAGATTGGTAGCTCTAAAAAAGTATCCAGAGGTGAAATTTCATCTCCAACTGTCCCGTCTGCCGCGTAAGATCATCCGCGACTAGAGACCTGACTCCAAGGAACAGTGTTGCCCGATGTTTTCTCGCGTAAATTTCCCGCTCTTGCTTACCTTCTAGGACAGAAGGAGCAGAAGCGGATGACGTACACGTTCCAGTTGCGTCGGGATTGGTTGCTTTTAAAAATCCATGATCGTAGCTTCCGTAGCCTACAACTTCTCACATAATATAATAATATATAATAATAATAATAAAATAAAATACTGCTCGGTGGGTTTTCTGTCACCAGTACGTAGCGCGTCCTCAGGTTGCGGATAGAGGAACGGCCCGTAAGGCTGAACAGCCCTTAAGGTTAACTGCGAATACAAGAATAAGCAGTCGCGGACAGCCGATAGGAACCAATCGTGTGTGTGGTGAACACAGCACTGGTAGAAAATAGGTACACGACAACCATGGCTTGGGAGGACTCACCCATTCGCGTTCATACGCAATGGGTGGGTTCTGGCAAGCCGAGGTTCAGCGTGTATCTACCTAGAAACTATACCCGAACCAAAACTAAAAATCTTGTAAGGGAAAAATCCTGCTACCCCATTGGAAACCGCAGCGATGACACTGCCCGCAAGGGATGTGTGGAATGATTCGCCTGCACAGGGCCAAAGGGGTATTGATGCCAGTAGGCGCCCTGCCTTGCAGGGGGATGTTAGGATACGAGGATGAAACTGTAATGTGTCTGACGACAAGTTGACACAGTCCTTGTCAAAGTCGGAAAGCTCCCATACTTAGACCCAGAGAGGTATGGGGGTTATCACTTCTGGGACGGTGGACTCACCTACGATCGGAATAGGATCCTAACGTGCGGATTTCCACGAAACTACCATGGCTAACTTGCAACAACAAAAAACTACAGTAAAATTTCTAAGGGTGGGAACTCTGAACGCGCGTAGTCTAAATACTGGCGAATTTAGCGAACTCATTAAGATAGCAAACAAATACCATACTGACTTAATAGCACTTCAAGAAACCTGCTGGCCGGGCGATTTCGCGTCAATTTCTAAGGATAACTTTACTTTTCACTATGGGGGAGCTAAGGGGCACAGACTGAAAACCGGTTTTCTCATTAATAAACGTATTTCGCAAGCGGTTATCGACATGCAATTCATTAACGATCGGTTATCATATATTGTACTAAAGGGTAATTTCAGCAAACAGGTGTTGATCAACGTGCACTGCCCCACCCAGGACAAAGACGAAGATACTAAGGATCTTTTTTACGAAACAATCGAACAGGTTTTTGACAAGTTCTCAACGTATGACGCAAAAATAGTATTGGGAGATTTCAACGCGCAAATTGGAAAAGAACCGATGTATAGGCCTACAATAGGGTCGGAAAGTTTGCCTGACGTCAGTAATGATAATGGGACTAGAGTAATAAACATTGCAGCTTCAAAGAACCTCGTTGTCAAAAGCACATTTTTCAAGCATAAAAATATACATAAGGCCACCTGGACATCACCAGATGGTAACACTCACAATCAGATTGATCACGTTCTAATTGACAGAAGACGTCATACAAACATTCTCGATATAAGATCGTACAGGGAAGCGGATTTAAATTAAGACCACTTTCTCGTGATAGTAAAACTAAGATCTAGGCTAGCGTTAAGTAAGAAAACAAGCCGCACACAGCCAACAGTTCGTTTCAATATAGATAAGTTTAAAACACCAACAGAAATATTAAATTATCAAGTTGAGATTTCTAACAGTTTCGACGTTCTCCAAGAACACAGTGACGATAACGATAATTACGTGGAGGACTCGGAAAACCTGTGGAGCAATATGAAAAAGGCGATAAAGACAGCCGCGAAACTTACCATAGGTTTAAAGAAAGTAACCAAAAGCAAACCATGGTTTGACGAAGAGTGCAAACTTTGGTTTGAAAAACGACGGAAGGCCAAACTAATTAGTTTACAAAATAAGTGTGATCAAACACATAAGATGTATCTCGAGATTAGTAAAAGTACAAATAAGCTTTATAGATCCAAGAAAAGGGAGTGCGAAAAGAATAAAATACTAGCAATAGAAACGCATAATAAACAAGATAACCCGCGTGAGATGTACGGGGGAATCAATTTTATAAGGAAAGGCTTTCAAAGTAGAACGGAAGTAATGAGGGACGAAAATGGCAATCTAGTAGCCGATGCGACAGAGAGACTGAATTTATGGAAAAACTATTTCGATAAGTTATTGAATGTACGCGAAGCCCCCGTTGAAGGTAGTCTCGGTGAAATCCACACTGCCGATTTACTAATTGATGATCCTACTGATATAGAAATAGAAATGGCCATACAGAAGTTAAAAAATAACAAAGCCGCGGGCATCGACGACCTACCGTCAGAACTGATAAAAAATGGAGGCCCTTGCCTCTTAAGTAGACTAACTCCTTTTGCCGAGGAAATCATTGGGGATTACCAGTGTGGATTCCGCCGAAACCGATCTACAAGCGATCAAATGTTTACAATTAGACAACTTTTAGAAAAGAAATGGGAGTTTAATGAAGTAGTGCATCAGCTATTTGTCGATTTCAAAAAAGCTTACGACTCTATTATACGCGCACAAATTTACTGGATCCTAGAGTTCTTGGGTGTACCAAGAAAATTAGTTAGACTTATCGAAATTTGCTTAAGCGGCAGTAGGGGTAGAATACGTGCAAACGGAAGTTTATCGGAAGAGTTTTCGTTCCGCGATGACTTGAAACAGGGCGATGCACTTTCGTGCGTCCTTTTCAACTTAGTTTTAGAATACGTGGTCAGACACGTACAAGTGAATCCGACCGGTGCTGCCCTTAATGGGATAATACAAATTCTTGGGTATGCGGATGATCTCGACCTACTAGGGGATGATAAAGAAACCGTAGCTAAAAACGCAGAAATCTTGATCACAAAAGCCAAAGATATTGGTATGGAAGTTAGCGAATCAAAGACAAAATATATGACCGTCGTCAGATCCGAACAAAGTAATGTAGGCGGGGATCTTATGGCCGGAAATATGAAATTCGAAAGGGTTAACGAGTTTAAATATCTCGGGTCTATTATAACTAGCAAAAATAATATTAAAACGGAAATAAACGCGCGGCTGCACGCTGGCAATGGGAGCTATTATGCAGCAAACACACTACTAAAATCGCGATTGCTATCTAGAAACATCAAAGTAAGAATTTACAAAACAATAATAATGCCGGTCGTTATGTACGGGTGTGAAACGTGGGCGCTGACGAAAGGAGAGGAGAATAGGTTTAGAGTTTTTGAAAATAAAGTACTTAGAAAAATCTATGGTCCAAAGAGGGACGAAGAGACTGGTGAATGGGCAATGAAAGAACAGTGGCGCAAGTTTTAAGAGGGAAACCGATTGGTAAGAGACCTCTAGGCAGACCGAGAAACAGATGGGAGAAAAATGTAAGGGATGATCTAAAAGAACTAGGACATGATTACATAAACTGGATGGAGGATGCACAGGATAGAGATGCGTGGCGGTTTCGGGTAGATGAGGCGATGAACTTTCGAGTTCGAATCGCTAATCGATAATAATAATAAAATAAAATATATAATCCAAAAACTTTCAATAATTAAAATCATGGTTGTTATAAACCATTTAAAAACCAGATATTCAATTTGCCTATTTTAATCAAAGACAGATTTTTTATTTGCCAATTATTGTTATTATATTATTGTTATTATTAATCTAATTATTACAAATAATAGACTGGTGAATTTTATGGAATATATAGTCTGTAAATTCGCTTTAAATAATCGGCTTTTCCTGAAAAGGCTTGAATTCTGGAATTATTTACACTAAAGAACAACAAAAATATTAAAAATGAATTATTTATGTTTTCTAAGTACATCTACGTTAAATATGATACATATCAAGATTATTGTTTTATTTTCTCTGGAGAAAAAAACTTGCGTTGAATAAATAATTATACTGAAACAAAAATTGATAAATACACTCCATAAACACTCCCGAGCCAGCCCACTGTGCAGCGGGAAAAGTAAACCCCAAAGGTTTTATTTTTACTCCGGACTTTGCCTGAGCCTGTCGGGCACTTCGCGATTTGACCAGGCAGAGTCCGCAGTGAAAGTGCTACTTCGGACTTTGCCTGACACCGCTCAGTCAATTCGCGGAGGGGCCAGGCAGACTGCGGTGTGCCGGCACATCGGACTTTGCCTGTAATATATATATATATATATATACATATATATAGGGTGACCAGAAAAAAAGACTTTTGGTTTTCTTAGGAGTGAAGGGCAAATAACGGTAGTTTATGCGATTGTAGAAGCCAGATTTTTTTTTTTAATTTTAAACAATATTTAGATGTGGTCCATCGTCTTTGAAAGTTGTCATTGCAAAAGCTGACAATTTCGATAAGTGAAGAGTCGATCGTAAAGGTGCTACCTCAGCTCTTTTCATCGATGTGACTTTATAACAGGATTAGTTAGCGTCCCCTGAATTATTATTATCCACTTTTCTGAAAAAGGGAAATATGGCTAAAGAACGCTTGCCGAAAAAGGGTCTGCTTTATGAGTTTATTGTGTCAGGACCCACTGGCATCGACTTTTATGGACGAGCTGATGAGCGCTCCGCCCCGAAAATTAAATAGCTTAAGTCCTAGACCTGTCAAATTTCAAAAATTTACTCAGATTTGTTTTCATTATTGCAGGCCTATTTATATTTTTCCTAATCTGCTTTTTCAGAAAATATGATCTTCAACCTTCGAGGAAAATATTTTTAAAATTTCAGTATAAGATACATATTATTAGAGCCGTTATTTGGTTTTGAAAACAGTAGAAAACAGTGAAAATGGCACTTTTCAAGCGACCGTAATTAATGCTTTTTATGAATTTTTCATTGAAAAAATGATTTTGTGTGGATTCTGAGAACCTCAAGAACAACATATTAAAAGTTAAAATTAAAAAGTGGATAACTTCGTGGTTAAAATCTTAAAAGAAAAAAAGTTGAGTTTGCCCATGTTAGTTGATAGTTGTAATGTAGGCGGGGGGCCCGGGAGGTCCCACCCCTGGCGCTCAAGATATAAAGCCTATTGTGCCATACGCGTGTTTATTCTCAAGGCAGTACTACGAATCCGGCCATCCTTCGCCGAGTGTTTTTGAATCTCGGTGGGTTTTTGTTGTTATCAACGTTCTGAGATTATACCTCTCAGGTGCCAGGCATACCTATCGCACAGTAAATGACGCCCTCCTTTGTTTGATCAGGCAAAGTGATCCTCACCCACTCTGCCATTCGGCAGCCTCCCTAGCAGGCTAGGGTGTACGGAGCGATCCCTCTGAGGTCATCAGGTAGATGTACAGATTCGAAGCACTGTCCTGGTGTGTTATGTACGTGTATGTGTTCATTACTCGAAATCGGCCAGCGACCATCGAGCGTGGTGCCTCCTATAGGAGTCCCCAAACGCAAGAAGAACGCTGACTCATTTTCGAGTCTTCACAGAATCGGCTTCGACCTCCAAGGCTAGTCCCCTCGACATGGAGCCCCACCTTGGTACGATACCAGCTTTTTCTGAGGGGACCTACAGTTTAAGGTGGATTCCGAACCACCGAAGCCCCGGTAGAAGTACATAGAAAAATTTCCATTGGTACCGGCTCAGGGATCGATACCCAGTCCTCCTGCACGGAAGCCTGACGCGCTATCGTTTGAGCCACCAAGGCTTCTTGATATTGCCCATGTTAATTGCATAAGAACTTCAAAGACGATGGGCCACCTCTAAATATTGTTCAAAATAAAAAAATAAAAATCTGACTTCTACAAACGCATAAACTACCGTTATTTGCCCTTCACTCCTAAGAAAACCAAAAGTGTTTTTTTCTGGTCACCCTAATATATATATATATATATATATATATATATATATATGCATGTGTGTGTAGGAGTATAGATACGTATACACACGTATACACACGTATACACACACTTAATTTTTTTAATTTTCAGGGCGCCAGCCAGACCCTTAGCTAAAGAAAACGGATAAAGCCAATCTAAATCCTAGCCTGGCAGATTTTTATTTCGGATAACCTATAACGGAATTAAGAGCTCCATATTTCTCTATAACTGCGAAAAGAAAACCTGAAATGGATAAAAAAGGGAAGGATGAGGATAGGTATCTCAGCGGTGGTTCTTTAAATCACACCGGCCATTTTACGTAATAAAGAACATGCTATAACTCGGCATTTATTGTTGACAAAATAACGATTCTAGGGTTTAAAACAACATTATAATAATTTCGCGACAAATAATACGCGATTCTACCGCTAGAATAGCTCGGAAACTAGTAATTACGGCTCGAACTAAAGAAAAGACTCTAACGCGACCACGTGGTCGATGGCACGAAATCTCGACATGTGGCCATTATATAAAATCGTTACACAGAATTCCATCACGAAACCCTACAAATCCGATATCGAGAACCCTATGTACTGACTAGACTTCGCGCAAAATTAAAATCAAATAATCACAAGAGCACTCATAAAAGAAGGAGTCAAACTCGGCAATGGCTTGAGAAACCGAAGTCACATATTATGCTAAATCTCGCCATTGCATCGCTTGCCGAAATTATAACTAGATTACTTTAAACATTTCCATAGCAGTAATACTTTTCATCCACTTGTATCCAATCAAAAAAAGTCAGATTCCAACATCAGATTCATCGTTGAAAATTCCAAAAAATATGCAATTTGGTTTGATAATGCGCTCTACAACAATGTAAGAGAAGTGGCCCGTGTCGCCAGATGAAAACCAAGAACGAAAGTGACAGAGTTAAACAACGCGCCACGACCGTAAACTCGAAGGGTGCTCGCCTTAAGGCGCGTTCACAAATATAAAGTTGCAACGCAACTATGGGGCAAACTGAAAACTAAATAATCACTAACTAGATCTATAAACAATTATTCGGAACAATATATACATCTATGTACAGATGTGAATAAGACAACAATATTCCAAGGATTCCATTCTGAAGTTTGACGAAGGTTGTGACGTTACCGTGTTTTACAATTGTTACGAGTCTTTATTTGCTCGGTAGAGTTCCTCCGCAACGGCTGTATTTCATGGTTGATAGGTTCATTTTGCAGTCCATCCGACGACCGATGAGGCCACACTCGCCAGGTTTTCGATCATTCTGTTACAGCGTAAGGATCGTGACGTTACCTGTCCAGGCAATATGGCGCTTAACTGTGGTCCATAGTTACTAACAAGGTCGAGTGACCCAGAATAGTATTGTCATGACGTGAGTATCGTCACGACATGCCTCAGTGATACGGCGCTCAGAGGGCGGTTGAAGATGATGGAGTCGTGCAGGTTAACTGGGCCGGATGCTTAATGACCGCCATTACACGGGCTGAGTTCGGTAACCATGGGTATGGAAGTGAGGTTGAATTGTAAGATAGTCATCATTCCTAGTTCCAGGGTGCCTTAGAGACTCATGACAATCCTTCGACGTGGCAGAATCCAACCCATAGAGTTGTTGTCAACGGCGTGGATATTGTGACGTCACGCCTCGGTGACATGGCGCACAGGAGCCGGTACAAGATGGCAGCGTCGTGCGATGCTGAATAGGCCGGATGCTTAAGGCCTGCCATACGAGCCGTTCACGCCAGCATCTCATTTTGGCTCCCGATGCGCGCGCATCTGGTAGATGACTGCGCGCAACTGTGTTTGCAATTTGATTGTCATTGTCTCGCATTAAATATTCAATGAATTTTTTTAGACGGTTTTGGAAATCATCCACGGACGTTTGTTGTTGCAATACCCGCAATGTTTGAGAAACAAGTTTCTTCTTTTCTGGCTTTCCACTAACTTTGCTCAAATTTTCAGTCCAGTTTTTATTCACGTGCCAAGAACATAAAAGCCGATGCTCGACAGATCCCATCACGTCACTCCAAGCATTATAAAATGCAGGAGCGTCATCCGAATTAAAAACTTTTGCCTGAATAACTCCCACTTTCGATTTGATTGTTTCGAAAAACAGCTTGAGGATGACTTCGTCTGATCTATTAGAAAAACAGAATGCCTTGAAAGTCTGTCATAATCATCAAAGCAATATCTTCTTTTCTTAAGATCCCTGGCCCTCCAAGATCTTCATCGTCATCCTGGCCTTTGTAGTACAAAACCGGACTTTCTGTTTTGAGTGCTTCCATTTCTTGAACCCACAAATTTATGCTGATCGCATCATTTTTATGCCATTTTGTTGCATAATCTATGTTGAAGTCTCGTGTAATATTGTGTAAGTCTTAACGATCCAAGAGTAGCATTCGTTTGTAGTTTTCACTATCCTCTCCAGGTTCACGAATCGTGTCTATTATATGCTGAAACGTCACGCCTCCCTTCAACTTATCTGGAAAAACGTGAAAAAAAATTAATCATGATTCATTGCATTCATGTCAATCGAGGAGGAAACAACTCCTAAAAATGCGGTCAAGCGGAGGTGGATTACTTTTTAACAAAATTGTTCAATTATCAACAAAATATATGAACTTTCAACCAAAAAGTGGAGATTTTAACCCAAAAAGATGAATTATCAACTAATGAACTTAATTTTCTATCGAAAAAGACGTACTAATTCGTTACAAAAAACAACAAATTTTCAACAAAACAGTTTCGATAATCAAATCGACAAATCTATAACAAAATACATTATTTTTCAACCAAATAGTTGAATTTTCAACTAAAACAGATTAATTTACAATAAAAAATGGAATAGTTAAATTTGTAGTTGAAGAGAACAATTTTTAACAAAAAAAGCGAATTTTAAAACGAAAAGATAAAATTCCAACTCAGCCGAATAATTAAAAAAATCAACAAATTTGTAACAGAATCCATGAATTTTCAACCAAAAAAGGTGAATTTACAATCAAAAGTGGAATAGTTGAATTTTTAGGTGGAGAATAATTTTTAACCAAAAAAAAACGAATTTTAAACAAAAAAGATGAACTTCAAAGTTAGACGAATAATTTTGCACAAAAAAATCAACAAATTTTTAGCAAAATACATGAATTTTCAACTAAAAAAAAAAAAAAAAATTGGAGCGGATTACCAGAGTACAGTACCTGGAATCTTTATTCTTGTTTCGTGATCTAATCCGGTTCGTCCGATTTCCTGTTCATGGCCGCAATGTGTCTTCCAATATTTAACTTGTACTTTTTCTGTCCCATCACATTCAAAAATTCTCACCTCGAGCATAGATGGACAGACACCAGCAATTTTATTTGTTCCCATTGATTTTATTTCCCTTGCATCGCATCCTTTTTGTCGATAACTATATGATCGATGACAATAATAAAATTGCTTTGACTTGAATCACTCATTTTTGTTGCTGCTCTATCTGCGACGAACTTTGAGAATGTGGCTTGTTCCTCGTTTAATTTTTTATGTTTGAAAAGCTGGAATTCACGTAAAATGAAAAATTTTCAATATGGTACAATTGTAATAAAATTATCAAATTAAAATGGAAATTTATTATTAGCTGTTAGCTAATATAATAAAGCTATTAGCTATTATAAATTCATTTTTGTTTTATCTTGACTTTCACCTTATTATTTTTTTTATTATTATTATTACTTTATGTGTATATATTTTTAATTCATTATTTATTTACTATTTAATAAAATTCATACATTTAATAGTAACCATTTTTTAGAATATTTGATCAGTCATAGATTTATGTAATTGCTATTACAATTCTTAGAATTATTAATACTTCTACGGAATTAAAAGCTATTCAATATACATATTTTCTGAAAGAAATGGAAGAAATTAAATAAATTTCAAATGTGTCCTACTTTACGGAATTAAAAACATTTTATTATAGATATTTTTTATGGTACTGGAAGGGATTGAATAGATGTAAATTTTGTCCTGTTTCTGGAACACAAAATAATTTCGAGAATCGTTGCTGGTGCAGGATGCTTTTATGCTTTCATAGTATTATTTTTTGTTAAAGTAATCACAATCTAAAACAATATAATTAACAAATAATTTGATTTTTCAATTGAAAATTGCTATAAAACCCTACACAGTTTAATTCCATACGATATAATGCTGGACAAATTGATATATCAAATACCGTTAAATTCTACACAGGCTGATTTCTTTTATCATTCTGTTTTGTTCTATACGATTCGATTCTACACAATTCAATTTTGTGAAAATATTCAAGTTAGAACTGTTCTAAATCATGGGAGTGACAATTAACAAAAAATCCCCAATGTGGACATACAAATTGAATAGATTAATAATTAATATATTGGTATTTACCTGCAATGCCATTAAATTCAATGAATTCCGACTCTATCTTCTCTTCATGGGACCAGAGGGACCATAACTCACTACTACGCGACGGTGCCCCCCTTTCTCTGCCTTCTGCCGACACTCCCCCCCCCCTTCCTGGCTTGCCTCGGCGCCTGCCCGCGCCGCACGGCTACGGCTGACAGCAAGCAGCGAGAGGCAAATGTGTCGCAACTTGTCGATTCTCTTTCGAGTGGCTGGCGCACATTCTCAGAACCATGGAAAACTGCAAAAAGCATAAAATATTGAAGTCGTCTTTTATGTACCCTCAGTTTGGTACACCGAGAGGTGCTATTGCTAAGACAGTCGCTGAAACGGTAAAATCCATTCACGGCAAAGCTTTCATTCCGACAGTCTCTGAAACAAGAATTTACCAAAGGACACAATCGTATCACTCTACATGCATGAAAATTAGAAAGAGTTATGACAGAGACCATCTCAAAAAAAATTCTAAGTTTCAAACCAGGTAGAAAAAGTTCATGACTACATCTTCAACATTGTCTGAGGTGGCATCTTGCAAGTTCCCTTTGAAGAGGAATTGCGTCTGTGCAAAGCTTGTCCTCTCTTGCGCCTGTGCTGAACCTATTGTCTGCAAATATTCCTGTGAAAAGAGTAAGAAAATACCAAAATAAGAGTTGCAATTAATGTATGAAAAAAGAAACGGAAGGAGTGGAGAAAGGCTTCAACTCGCCAGACAGTAAATTCGCTCACATTGAGAAGTACAGCTCTGGTATGTCAATGATATTGGGTTTCAGACCGGGCTGCCGCTGTTATTGCTTCAACTATTCTTGCCGACGGTGGGATAGTCACTCCCGATGACACCGCCTTGGTAAAAGATAAAAGTGAACTTAGGAGGGAGAAAGTTCGCACCAGATCGAAACTCATACAAGAAAAAAAGAGACGAATTTGCATACGTGGCCTCTGCTTTGACGGTCGTAAAGATGAGACGTTGTACGTCCATGAAGAAGGGGCGAACGTTTTCTTCAAGCTCGTAAGGAGGAACGCGTTTCGTTGGTGCAAGAACCAGGCTCAGAATATATCACTCATGTCATCCCAGGGTCAGGCTCTTCCAAACGTACAGTGGAGACAATCACAGATGGTCTTCCCGATTGCCCCACTTCTGTATCTCTGTGTGATGTAGACGTACTTGGTTTTCTTGGAAAAATATTGTACGTTTTTACGATTGCGTGAAATGTTTCAGCCTGTCTTTATTCTCATGTTCCTTTACACGTTGGATCATCGCCCTGCCGGTTTCTCCAATATAAACTTTGCCACAAGAACACGGGATTTTATATACTCCCGGATCACTGAGAGGTGCCTTTTTATCTTTGAGGTTGTTTAGAAGTTGTCCTATTTTCGCAGGTGGTTTAAATACGGTTTGGATGTTGTGTTTGTTGAGAATTCTTCCTATTTGTTCTGTGATACCTTGAATGTAGGGTAGGATGGTGGTCGTTTTTCTCTATCTTTCTTTACTAGGTTGTGTTGACTTGTTTTTTTGAGTGGATTTTCTTATTGCTTTATCAATTTGTTTGTTTGTATAATCGTTTTGTATTAGTATTTGTTTAACATTTTGTAGTTCCTTTTGTAAGTTATCTTTATCTGTTATGGAGACAGCTCTGTATGCAAGGGATTTGATGACCGATTGCTTTTGAGATGGGTGGTGGTGGGAGGAGGCATGTAGATATCTGTTTGTATGGGTGGGTTTTCTGTAAACTTCATGTCCTAATGTGTTATCAGATCTTTTGTAAACTAGTACGTCCAAGAAAGCTAATTTTCCGTTTTGTTCAATTTCCATGGTGAACTGGACATTAGGTTGTAATTGATTGATGAAATCGAAGAAGGTGTGTAGTTCATCTAGTCCATGTCGCCAGATGACAAAAGTTTCGTCAACGTAACGGCACCAAAATTCCGGTTTAAGCTTGGATTTGTTAAAGATTTTAGTTTCTAGATTTTCCATAAAGATGTTGGCTATTACAGGTGAGATTGGAGATCCAATTGCTGCTCCTGAGGTATGTTCGCAGAATTGGTTATTGAAACAGAAGTAGGTATCAGTGTCACAGTATTCTACCAGACATGTGAGATTGAAGGGAAAGTTTGCAAACGATTTAATAATATCGATTGTATCAGAGATTGGTACTTTCGTAAAGTTAGATACTACGTTAAAACTCACTAGGATGTCTTGGGGTTGAATGTCAATCTGCCGTATCTTTCTGATAAAGTCAAAAGAGTTTTGAGCGTGTGTCATAGAGTTTCCTGTGAAAGGATTCAGTTATTTGGCGCGTTTTGAAGAGATGGGATTAGTAGGTAATAATTTAGATATTGTTTCGCTGTCAAGTTTTGAGTCTTTTAGAAGGATTTTTGTTTTCGTGACTATTGTTTTTGTGGGGTCTTTTTTAATTTTGTCTGCGGATAATATTATGATGTCTTCATTCTGATTGAGTTTGTAGTTGCTATTTTTTCTTGTTTTGTTAAGTTTGAGGGGGGGGGGGGAGTTGGGCTTGGCGTAAGATGTTGGACGTCGTACGCCGTATGTCATTCGCTTTTTCGGCTGGAAGGGTATATATTGTGGATTCCAAATTACTGATGATTTCTTCTTTCGGGATTTTGGAGGGAGGTACTGCAAAATTATGTCCTTTAGATAAGGCTGAAATCATTTCATTGCTGAGAAGATGGTTAGAGATGTGTTTCACTGTGCTAGTCAATGGTGCGTGCCTTACTGGAAGTAATTTGTAAAATTTTATTTTTTTTTTTGAGTGCAAAAATCTTTAATCCGTTGGGATTGGCCAAATGGTATGCGGTCCAATCTAGACCAAATGGAAAATCTGAGAGTTTTTACTAGGAAAAGGTGAAGTTCTGATAGTTTTTTGGAGGTATTGTGGAAGGCAAATTTGGTATGCTGTATTCTTTCTTCAAGAGAATCAAAATTGTTTTAGGTAGAATTAATTTGGATTTAGATGTTCTCAAATGGTTTTTCAACTGTCAGAATTTTGGGACCAAGTTATTGTCCCTAAACCGTTTTAAGAAAGCTAAAGATGTTTGTAGATTGGCTTGAGAAGACATGAGCTTACTAAAAGTGTTAGTTTTAGTAAGAACACTTTCCCTGTAGAGTTCTTTAATAATAGAATTAATCCTCTCACGATGATTCATTATAATAAATTTAAATTTAAACCTTTTTTGGGTTTCAATCGTGTGCGAAACTATGAATCTTGCCGACATTTCGTGAACATTGCAGTTCACTTCTTCAGGGTTGACATGAAACTTAAGTTTCAGGTTATGTTGTTTTTATATATGTATTCTTTACCATGCTCAGGCCTTCCCAAGCTTAGCTACTAACATCTTTAGCTTTCTTAAAACGGTGTAGGGACAATAACATCATCCCAAAATTCTTACAGTTGAAATACCATTTGGGAACATCTAAATCCAAATTAATTCTACATAAAACAAGTTTGTTTCTCTTGAAGAAAGAATACAGCATACCAAATTTGTCTTGCACACTACCTCCAAAAAACGATTAGAACTTCAGCTTTTCCTATCAAAAACTCTCAGATTTGACATTTGGTCTAGATTGGATCGCATATCATTGGACCAATCCCAACGGATTAAGATTTTTGCACTCAAAAACAAAAAATAAAATTTGACAAATTACTTCCAGTAAGGCACGCACCATTAAGTATCACAGTAAAACACATCTCTAACTATCCTCTCAGCAATGAAATGATTTCAGCCTTATCTAAAGGACATAATCCTTTGGGAAGGCCCAACTTCCCTCCTCAAACTTAACAAAACAAGAAAAAACAGCAATTAAAGAACTCAATCAGAATGAAGACATCATAATATTACCCGCAGACTAAGGCAACACAGAAGTAATAATGAATAAAGAAGACTATAACAACAAAATCATGGACCTTCTAACTGACCATACATATAAAAAACTTAAAAAAGACCCCACAAAAACAATAGTCAGCAAAACAAAAACCCTTCTAAAAGACTCAAAACTTGAGAGCGAAGCAATATCTAAATTAATACCTACTAATCCCATGTCTCTAAAACTTTACGGACTCCCAAAAATCCACAAAAACAACATTCCACTCAGACCGATCGTCAGCGCAATAATCTCACCAACTTACAACCTAGCACGCTTTCTCGTCAAAAAAAAAGGATCCTTTCACGGAAAACTCTATCACACACGTCCAAAACTCTTTTGACTTCATCAGAAAGATACAGCAGATTGACATTCCACCCCAAGACATTCTAGTGAGTTTCGACGTAGTATCTCTCCTTACAAAAGTACCAATCTCTGATGCAATCGATATTATTAAATCCTTTGCAAACTTCCCCTTCAATCTCACACCTTTGATAGAGCACTGTCTCACTAATACCTGCTTCTCTTTCAATAACCAATTCTACGAACAAGCCTCAGGAGCAGCAACGGGATCTCCAATCTCACCTGTAATAGCCAACATCTTTATGGAAAATCTAGAAACTAAAATCTTTAACAAATCCAAGCTTAAACCGAAATTTTTGTACCGTTACATTAATAACACTTTTGTCATCTGGAGACATGGACTAGATGAACTACGCAAGTTCTTCGATATCATCAATCAATTACACCCTAATATCCAGTTCATCATGGAAATTGAACAAAACGGAAAATTACCTTTCTTGGACGTACTAGTTTAAAAAAGATTTGATAAAACATTAGGACATGAAGTTTACAGAAAACCCACCCATACAAACAGATACCTACATGCCTCCTCCCACCACCCCCCATCTCAAAGGCAATCGGTCATCAACTCCCTTGTATACAGAGCTGTCTCCATAACAGATGAAGGTAACTTACAAAAGGAACTACAAAATGTTAAACAAATCCTAATACAAAACGATTACACAAACAAACAAATTGATAAAGCAATAAGAAAATATACTCAAAAAAACAAGTCAACACAACCTACTGAAGAAAGAGAGAGAAAAACGAACACCATCCTACCTACATATAACGTATAAAATCCCTTCTTCTTACGGCAAGGTCTATATTGAAGAAACCGGAAGGGCGGTGAGCCAACGTGTAAAGGAACATGAGAGTAAAGTCAGGCTAAAACATTTCACGCAATCAGCACTAGCGGAGCATCATATCGAAACAGTACATGACATTTTATTTGACAAAACAACCGTCATCGCAAAAACGTACAATATTTTTCCAAAAAAAGATAGAGAAGCAATCGAAATCTTAAAACACCGTTATAACATCAATAGGGACAATGGTTATAATACCAATCCGATTTGAATTTCCGTCCTCCCGGGTTTAAAAAAAAACTTGACTGGACAATCAAGTTCGACCAATGCCCACCATGGGGCGCTCTGGCCAATCACAGGCAACGTAGAGAATACATTTATGAGAAAAACATAACCTGAAACTTCAGTTTGAAGAATTGAACTGCAATGTTCACGAAACGTCGGCAAGGTTCGTAGTTTCGCACACGATTGAAACCCGAAAAAGTTTCAAATTTGGAATTCAAATTTATTATCTTTCTCAAGAATTAAATGACCGTACAGGCGCTCCAAAATCTTACACAAGCCCGATAGGAAAGTCCCTTGTCGGCTTTCAAAATCTACCAGTCATTGTGTTTGAATCAGTCGATTGCATTTTGCAAAATATTGACTCCAGCCTCCTCAGCACAGATCAAAGTTACATTTGCAGAATTTCAGATGTAATTCGGTGAAGGCGCTGCCCACCAGATCTTGCAATCTCAGATCCTTGAAATATCAATTACGCTCGGTGGCTCACACCCGCTAACCACATTCTGAGATCATACGTATCTAGAAAAAAAAACCTCTGACGCACTAAAGCAATTAGTTACATTCATACGTACCTGCTGTGTACCATTGTGGTTCTCTATGAAGACGAGGAGATACATAATTGGTTGTCCCAAACACATCTTCGTGGCTTACCATGGCTTTTGATGGGCGCATACACATCATAGAACTAGCTCTAAGGCGAATTTTGAAGGAAAAGAAGAAGTCGGAGGACAACAAGTGGCGGAGAAAATCAGAAGTCCATCGTCTCATTCTTCCTCAGCTCAACTGCAGTAGTAGTAGTATACCATTAAGCCATTTCCCTTTCAGGGTAGGCGTGACACTACCCGATTCGGGTAGTGTTTCTAGGTGGATAGTTTTCTTGTAGTTATAAATCACTACAAGTGTGGGCTCACCACACCCATGATATGCCAACAGCACGCAGTATTCTCGAATGGTCACCCATCCAAGTACTAACCGCGCCCAACGCTGCTTAACTTCAGTGATCTGACGAGAACTGGTTTTTTCAGCGTGGCATGGCCGTTGGCAAGATTGCCTCAGATTATTCTGAGATAATTGAGTGGTCATCGGAGAAGTAACCCCTCCACCAATCTTGAAAAGTGTGTCAGACGAGGAAATAGCCGCTGTGATTGAAAGTGGTAACATTGATTCAGTCCACTTTGAAGTCAAGGAAAGTAATGCCTGTCTTTGATAACGAAGCTCAGTTTTCAGTTGTCGGCAACACTTAAGTTGTGAAAGCCACATCTGGTTGATTGGTTGGGTAGGGTGGCGGTGGAACTCGACGTGCAGTGACCTTCTCGTGGTGAGTTCTGAGTCGCTTCGGTTGTTCATTAAGCAAGCCAAGAGCTACACTTCACTAACGCATAAAAACCCTGAAATATTAGCCAAATTTTGCCGCTTCCCCTCCCCCCTGTATCACAAGGACGGGTTCCCAAATACCCAAAAGTGATAAATTATGATAAGTTAAGTTCATTTCAGTGAAAAAAAAAAAACAATCTTGACAGTCGGAAGAATTTTTCTGCGATTTTTTAAGAAAATTCTCGAAATTGTTCGAATTTTTGAAACTTTGAACGCGTTGCAGAGACTGAAGAAGTTGACCGAAAAATTTAAAAAAATTGCTTTGAGCTTCTTATGCCAAAAACTCTATTCCTCGTACTCTCTGTTTCTTCCTATGCCTTTCCTCCCATCTGTCTGTGATCTGTTTGTGTTTTTATGCTCCTTTGAAAGTGTTGTACTTGTCCCATGTGATTTTGTTTGTGTATTACAGGTGTTCTAATGCTCCTCTAAATTTTAGGTCATAGACTTCTTGATGTTTAATATCGAATGAGAGGTCGATGGTGTCGTATGCGACTCCTCTCACTGCTACCTCTTCCTCAGATGGATTAAAATTTTTAAACACGTGTCCCACGTGTTTGTAAGGATGGTAAGTTAAATCTATTTTCTGGGATCCGTCGAGTCTTTACTTTAGCTAGTTCCCGGCCCGGCATTCTTGCAGGTGGTCCTCGTACTTTGCTACTTTGATGTGGTTTTGCCATTTTTCCGAAGTCTAAGGTTCGTACTGCTTAATTTATTTCGAAAGTAAGTTTGTATTGATTTATTTTATTTTATTGAATTGAGTTATTCTTCTTGTATTTGAGTCATATTGTTTGATTGGTGACATCGATCCATTTCCTTTTGCCATCATATATGGGGTAAAATTTCCCAAGTGTCCCCGCATAAAATTTTGTTGTCGCCTATCTCATTCAAATTCCGCCAGATTGTAGTGCTACTAGACCTCTTTAAATTCTGTGAAGGGGGCGCGCTTAGTACAATGGGTTGTCAAGATACAGGGGCCCGAATTTTCGACGATTCACCCCGACCGCTAACTTTCAATTGTACATAACTCCTGATACAGTAATCCGATTTCCTGATACAGTAATCCCAATGCGGCATTTTTGATATTTTTTTAATTAGGCTAGAAAAAAAGCTTGAATTTTTTCCTTGAAAAACATCCCAAAACAAAAATGGGATGGAAAGTATTGTTTGAATTATAGAAGGTCATAAGAGCGCGGGTGCCCTGCGCCAACTAGCCACGGCGCTACTAGGCGTGCTGTACTGTCTCAGTGGCTCTAATACTTGACAAAAATGATTTTTCTGTTGACGTGTAACGAACATTTTATTTTATTCTTACTTTTATGTAGCTGGAGAACGATTTAGATATTTTCTTAATTAAATTTTCAAAATGGTTCCATTGTAGAAAAACAATAGGTAATAATAGATATGCCAACGGCCATACCACGCTGAAAAACCCAGTTCTCGTCAGATCACTGAAGTTAAGCAGCGTTGGACGCGGTTAGTACTTGGATGGGTGACCATTCAAGAATACTGACATGAGTGCTGTTGGCACATCGTGGGTGTGGTGAGCCCACACTTGTAGTTATTTATAACTACAAGAAAAACCTAGAAACACTACCCGAATCGGGTAGTGTCACGCCTACCCTGAAAGGGAAATGGTTTAATGGTATATATATATATATATATATATAAATAAAGAAAAATATAGATATATATATATATATAAACGATTTTGGTGGATGTTTCTGCTTATCTGTTACATGTCGAGATGGTTTTTGATAAGTCCTCTTGCTTTCCAAGTTTTGGTGAGTTTTTTGTGTGTGTTAATCTCTTGGCCTTTAACAATTTGGGGTGCTTTTTGATGCGAGTCTCCTTGCCTTTCACATTTCGGGGTGCTTTTTTTATGTGAGTCCCCTTGCCTCTCACGTTTTGGGGTGCTTTTTGGCGTGAGTCCCCTTGCCTCTCACAATGTTACTTGAAAAATGATTTTTTATTCAATTTAACGTTCACTTTGCTCTTCTCTTCGTAATCTCTTTGCGATCTTTCTCTTCGGGAAAATGTCATACTGTGGAGATGACGAATACTTCTCAAAATTAGAGTCGATTCTGAAGAGGGTACAAAGGAATGGTATTTTTGTGACTACAAATACAAAACAAATGCGAATTAGGTGAAAATTCTAATTTGAGATCAAATCTATTGGTTTCGTGGCCACGAGATATATAAATTGTTCCGAAACGATCAAAAAGTTAGAATAAAATTGAATTTTTATTACGCGTGAGCGGAAACATAATTTTTATCAATCATATACCCAATACTATTCTCCAACCGAGCAAGTCACGCCTACCCCGAAAGGGAAATGGCTTAATGGTATAATAATAATAATAATTAGAACCACTGAGTCACTACAGCACGCCTAGTAGCGCCGTGGCTAGTTGGCGTGGGGCACCCGCGCTCTTATGAGCTTCTATAACTCAACCAATAATTTCCATCCCATTTTCGTTTTGGGATGTTTTTCAAGAGAAAAAATCAAGCTTTTTTCTAGCCTAATTAAAAAAATATAAAAAATGCCGCATTAGGAGAAAATCGCAAAAATGTTTTTTAAAATGAAAAATCAAGGTGAAATAATTTTTTTATCGTTTATTGATTATATTTATTGTAAACTCTAAGGTTTTTCAATTCTTATATAGTTGGTGAAACTTTTTTCTTAATAATAAAAGGGCCTTCGTATTGGTCATAGAACTTATCTGCCTTTTTATCCGCTTTGTTTGATAGTTGAGTTACAATTTTCAGAACCCTGTCTCCTATTTTAAATTCTACTGGTCTTCTTCTTAAATCGTAGTTGTTAGCTTACCTATTATTTGCTTAGCTTAATTTTTTTGGACTTCCTGTTTTATCATTTGTAACACTCTCAATCTATCCGCCCATTTATCTACGCTTTGTAATTCTATTTTGCCATCGTTTTTTATATTCTTGCCGAGCGATTGGAGTGGTTCTAATTCGCGACCTAAATTTAAAAACGCTGGGGCGAACTGTATCGACGAGTTTTCACTAGTATTTATTGCAAACTGTTAATCGTCTATATGTTTTGCCAGGTAAAGTGGGCACTTTTTAGTAAGGTTTTAATTATTTGTTTAATTGTTCTGTTATAACATTCGGTCGGGTTTGCCTGTTGGTAGTATTTTGGCGTTTTTGTGTGCCTTATCCCGAATGTGTCTGTCAAATCCCTTAAAGTTTTATTCACGAAATTCCGTGCCTTTATCCATGTGGAGAATCCGCGGTGTCCCCAACGTGAAATTACCCGTTTGTGAAAGGCGGATTCTATTGTGATGCCTTTAGCTTTTTTAATTGATATCATTTCGACCCATTTTGTAAATAGGTCTACAAAGACTAAAATGTATTGATTTTCTCTCTTTTTAGATCTTGATAGCGTACCCATGATATCAGCTGCTACCATGTTCCATGGTACTCCAATTACTAATATAATAATATATAATATAAATATAAAATAATATATATATATATATATGTGTGTGTGTGTGTATAATAAATAAATATACATATAAAAAATAATATAATATATAATAATAATAACTTCAATTACTGTTCTGTTAAAATAGTGTTGCGAATCTCTGATTCGCCATTTTTCGTGTTCTTCCGGTCTTTATTTTAACTTGTCTCATTTTCGTCGAGTACTAGTCATCTGTTTTACCGTCTACTTCCGCTTTTGGTTTTTTATACTACAAGCAAATGCGAGAGCTATATTTTTGGCTGATTCTTTTGATCACGAAAGAGCATCAGAGACAACATTTGAACTACCTGTACCGTTTATGAGTTCGTGGTCATATTCTAGTAGATCTAATGCTTATCTGGCTAATCGACCATTGACATGTTTCTAGGTTATGGAGACACTTTACTGCTAAGTGTGCCGTAGTTACTTTAAAGCTGTAACGCTCTAAGTAAGGTCTCAATTTCTTAATGGCCTAAACTACGGCTAGGCACTCTTTTTCTGATGCCCAATACCGTGATTCCGCACCCCTTCTATGTTTTGGGTAAGTATAGCTTCTACTATAGGTTTCAAAAATGTTAAACTCTCTCCAAAAGTTTGAATGAGTCAGTGAAAAAAAATCGCTTAAGAACATAATTGTATTGCGAACAAATTCTCTATTCATGACACCGTCATACATTAATTACTATCAATAAAGTTACAGTTGGGCGAAGGTAGAAAAACGCGGTCAACAGCGTCAATTTCACAACAGTGAACTTTGACTGTTTAAAGTTTGTTGAAAAATCAGTAGAAACGAGGCGAAAAAAATCAGGCAAATTCCTTGACATTTTCTCTGAATGTAGGTGTCATAAAAATTAAAAAATTTAAATAATTGTAGCTTACAGAGTTAATTATACAGGAGGAACTGACCTCAGCTCCACATTGTGATAGAAAGCTCAGCTCAAGCTTGAGACATGTACAAAAATTCAAATATTACAATGAAATAAAAAATAAAGTTTCAAATATATTAAATAATTGGCTACCAGCAATTATTTTTTCTACGTTTTTTTCTTCTGCGCGCATAAAAGGAGTCATCAGTGTCAGTGTCAGTCGAGGGTCACTGTTCGGCATATTCCCCCAGCTACAGTTCCATTCCAGGAAAATAAGAAACTTTCAGAAGAAGATAGAAAATATTATTGGAGAAAATATACCGGATAAGATGAAGCTAATTGAATGTCGACAAATTGAACACTTGAGCAATTCCAGGTCAACTCATCTGAGTTAACGAGCTATTTTGGATGAACATTCAAAAAGTAAAAGCATTTTCCAAATTTTTGTGACCATTTTTTCACGATTTAAAAATTATATGTACAGCTATTCCTAGTACTCGGATATTTGGAAAATTTATCCTCACGTTTTTTGTCGATTTTAAGCCGAAAAACGCAGGATATGAAAAAAAGTCAAGAAAAGCAAAATGTTGCCTTTTGAAAGCCCTACAAGATTATAATAACAATTTTTAGAATTTTCTTGAAGAATCGAAAATTCAAGTTTTGATCGCACAAAAAATGAAAAATTCCATTTTGCGGTCAAAGTATGCAAGATATGAAAAAAGATGAAAGGACAAGATGAAAGGAGTTACAAATATTTTGCTACTCAGGTTTCACAAAATCTTTAGAAAACAAAAGAACTTTAAACAAATTCCTGCTTTTTAACTGTAAATAACAGTTTCGAGATCACAATTGTCTTATGGTTTTCTGAAACCATGAAAACCATTCCCCGAGTGATTGGTGCAGTGCGCTATAGCTATATATACTACACTGCTCTCGCAATATACATCCCCTTGACGTAAAGCCTTCCAGGAATTTTCGCTGATAGCGCGGGGTCCAAAGGCGACGAGAGAGATGACCTGCGAGATCAGGGGAGTTACGCAGTACGGTAGCCACAAAGCGGACAGTGTGCGGGTACACACGTGCATGTTCTGCTTAATAGTACATATTCTTACTAGAAATAGTTCACACGACCCTGACTTGTTTACGTTTGAGAGACTCGCGAGTTACACTAAGGCCATCCAGGCCAAGCTCGAAACCGGCTATAACTCGCGAGAAAAGTGTATTGGCATATAGGCACCTGAGTATACCACACTATTTCGGCCCTCATAGTAGGTTTGTTTTCAAGTGAATTAATATTTTGAGCGTTTAGCGTACGGCTGTTGGAAGAAGCGCGCGATGTATATCTTTAAAGAAACCTGGCTTTGTTTCGACTGGACGTTTTCACCTAATCTGCGCCCACGGAAGCATGTTTTGAATTTTAGACTGCATCACGGGCGCTTAGCGTTCGGTCCATTAGTTCAGCGCGCGATGTAAATCATTGTAATATTAACCTCATTTGATATTGATCTCACCGGGGCACCGTTTTCAACGTTATAGCAGTGACGTTTTATTAAATTCAAATCTTGAGCGCTTAGCTTTCGGCATTTTTGAGATGCGCGCAACATACGTCATAAGCAAACCTGCATTTGCTACTGACCACGCTCTGCCGTCGTCTCTCCCCTTCCAGCATATATTGAGATTTATTGTTTTTACGAAATTGAGCGCTTAGCGCCATATAGCGGAGAAACTGTCCATTTTTTTAAATTTTTTTTCTGGATCTTTCATTAGGACCTGATAATCTACATATTTACCCAGCTCCAGCCAAATCCACCGAAAGCCATTTTCCCATAAATTTGTTGCGGGGTCCTTTTTGACAAACGACACAAGCTACGAAAAAAATGAAAAAACAAAAGTTTTTCATCCAAAAAAGAGCTACAAATTTTGTATTAAACATTTTTTTGCTAGGATGCGCAGTTCTCGTTTTAATCGTGAAAAATTAAATTAAAAACAAAAAAACTAAATTTTTAAACAAAAGACACAAGAGATGAAAAAAATGAATTGACAAAAGTTGATAATCCAAAAAGAGCTACAAAATTTGTCATCAATAATTTTTGGATAGGATGCGTAGTTTTTGTTCTAATCGTCAAAAATAACAATAAAAATAAGAAAATCAAATATTTTGAAAAAACGACACACGGTACGAAAAAAAATTAATAGACAAAAGTTGTTCACCCAAAAAGGATCCACACATTTGTGATTAATATAATTGTTAGATGGAACGAGTAGATTTTCTTTTAATCGTAAAAAATAAGATTAAAAATAAAAATTTTTGGTAAAAATCACACAAGAGACAAAAGCAAAATTAAAAGACAAAAGTCGTTCAACCAAAAGATCTAAAAATTTGTTATGAACTCTTGTTATAAAAATATGTTGAAAATAAAAAAAATAACTTTTTAGAAAAAAGACACAAGCTAAACTAACATTTTATTTAACCAAAATTTCCGCCTAAATTCTATCTACAATTTCGCTTTAAACCACTCTACGCTAAGATGCGTATTTTTAGTTTAAATCGTAAAAAATATAATTGAAAATAAACAAATTAAATTTATGGAGAAACGACACAAGTTGCTATTAAATGTTTAATAAGAAAATTGTTCGTTTTTTATAGAATGCGCACTTTCATTTAATTACAAGAACAAGACAATGAAAATACGTATGTTTCAACACCAATGCATAATACGAATTGTAACAATATAAATTTATTGAAATCATACATTTTTTAGGGTAGATGAGAATAAAAATGTGTGCAAAATAAGGAGCAAATATTAAGGTTATCATGACAAATATGAGTTGTACATTATTTTTCAATATCTGAAGCAGTACCAGACCAAATCGATTGCGAAGCACGAAATACGTGATGAGAATGTGTTCGTTAAAACCAAAGTAGCTGTAACAAAAGAGAACTCACAATCACCAAATTACAGTTGTCGATGTTTTGACCTTTAATTTTGAAAGGTCTGTGCACAAATGTGGGGGAAATACAAAGAGCGAGCGCGCATCGAGAGGTAAATACATTATCGAGCGTGAAGGGCGAGAAAATTTTGGTTGAGGATTTAACCATTTTGTTGAAAATTCATTTTCTTTCGTTAAATGTAACTGTTGTTAATTCAAATTGAAATATTTCTTCGTTGCAATATCAATAGCTATTACATTTTTTGTTGAGAATTCATCTTTTTGGTTGAAAATTCACTATGTGGTTAAAAGTTAAACTCTGTCGCTTTAAAAATTCATTCTGTGGGTTAAAGATTCATCATTTTAATTTCAAATTCCTCTCTATTGTTGAAAATACGTCCTTTTTGCTAGAAAATTAATCTTTTGATTAAAAATTCAACTATTCCAGTTTGAGATTTATTGTTGTAGTTAACAATATATAATTTTGGTTCAAAGTTGATATTTTTAACTGAAAGTTTCACTATTTCATTTTCTGTTGAAAATTGATCTTTTTTAGTAAAAATTAATCTTTTCGATTGGCAATTGAACAGATTGGTTGACATTCTTTTTCTCTCTTGAGTGAAAAATGTTTTTCAGTTGAAAATTTAATTCTTGTGAAAAATTCGTTTTTTTCTATATTTGACTGTTATTGATTACAAATTAGAAGATGTTTTGATTGTAATATTCACTATTACATTTTTTTGGAGAAATTCACTTTCTTGGCTTAAAAATTCCACAATTTTGGTCAAAGTCAAACTATTTTGTTAAACGTTTATTTTTTCGTTGACGATTTATGATTTTACTTGAAAATCTATCTGTTTGGTTAAAAATTTAATTATTTTGTTAAAAAATGTTTTTTTTTTTAGTTAAAAATTCAGCTTTTTGGGTAGAAAATTATTCTTTATGATTGAAAATTCATCTATTCCGGCTCAAAATTATTCATTTTTATTTCAAGTTCATCTTTTTCGTTTAAAATTCTACTATTCCAGTTGAAAATTGATCATTTTCGTTGGCAATTTATCACTTTGGTTGAAATTTTTTTTATAAATACTCAGCAGTTACATAAAAATCAATTGTGCTCTGGTCGTGACTAGAGACGTGGTTTAATGGGCTCCGGTATTTCTGCTTAACAGTTTTTATACACGGGCGAATTTTGTATAAATTTGTTGTTTTAAATTAACTAGAAGCAGTTGTGTTTCGGATTTTCTAAACGGTGTGAACGGTTTCTGTCAGAAAACCGGAATTTGTGAACTTTTTGTCCGCGTGAGTTTTGAACAGACGCCCACTATCATGGTGGCGTGTGGCATCTGCAGTGGTGCAATCACTAGAGGGGCCCCTGGACTATTATCATGCGGAAAATGTAGCATTTTAGTGCACAGTGGATGCGTGAAGGAAGAAGATAAAGTAAAAAAGGGTCTAAAGAAGTGGTTTTGCTGTGCGTGTTCAACTTTGGCGTCAAACGAAATTGCTCGACGAGAAAGAAAAAATTCTTCTACAATGGGGACAACGGAGTGTGCTACCGATGTCGTCACCAAGTCAGGGTCGCCCATGACATCTCTGGATCCTGGGGTCAGTGAGGCCATAATAAAATCGGTAACTGAAGTGCAAGAGGCGTCACTTAAGCATATGACTGCTTTATTTGAAAGGTTTCAGAGTAAATTAGATACCTCAATCAATATAATGAAGGATAATATCATTCAAAATTCTCGGCGCATAACTACGGTTGAAACGACTGTTGCGACAAATGTGACGGAAATTCTTGAGCTTCAAGAAGTGACAAAAAAACTTTCAGTTCGTGAAAATAAATTGACTTCCCAGGTGGCGCACTTGGAGCACAAGTGCAACTTAATGGAGCAGTCTTCTCTAGCTAATATTGTAGAAATCCATGGTTTGCCTTTCAAACAGGGGGAGGACCTTCCAGTTGTTATGAATGAAATTGCGGCCGCTTTGGAGGTCGCTTACTCCAAAGAGGGTCTCATTTCTATTTTTAGAACACGACCCTATGATTTGAATGCTTCAGGTCAGTCCCGACCTCCGATTATAATTGCAAAATTTAGTCAGCAAGAGACTTGTTTTCGTCTTATTGAGAAACGAAAGAAGAAGCGAGATTTTTCTACAAAAAATATTGGCTGGACCGGTGGGAGGAATGCATCCTCTACATTAGAGAAACCTTAACAAAATACAATGGTCTTATATATAAGGAGGCATTAAACTTGAAAAGAGCTAAGAAGATAAAGTTCCTATGGATCTCTGGTGGAAAAATCTTCTGCCGTAAGGAGGAAGGTTCGCAGAGAATTATACTTTCTCATCTTCAGGATCTTGATGGATTTCGCTAGCAATCACTGTATGGACGTAGGATCATCTATAAGAACAATATCGTAATTCTAAGTATATATCCTGTTTCAAAGAATTTTATTTTAGTTCCTTACTTCTCGTTCTTGGATTCTACCTTTTTCTATTCATTCCTACTTATGCGTACTCTGTTTGGCATATTCTGGTTAGTGGTAAATCCAATTGCTACATGGAGGTATTTACTACAATTTACTATTGGGTCATGCGGAAAGAAATGTTTTATTTTTTATAAAGAGGTATATCTCGTTTATGCGTGTATCTTTTATTTTATTTCATCTTTGCATATTTACGGTATGGCTTCTCACACAACATGTACTACAGATTTTCGGTATATATATGTCCTCTTTCGAGTAGTCTGGCTTGTTTTGATTATTATCTTTTACTGTAACTCTATACTTTACTACGAGCTTCGTATTCTGGAACATAATAACATATATCGGGATTTGAACTGTTCATTCATCTCATGGACAAGTTAAGATTTTGCCACGTTAATGCTCAGTCTCTCTCGGCACATTTCCTTGAGTTTAAATACTATTTTAGTACGTGTGCATACCATATCATCGCAGTGTCTGAAACTTGGCTTAAGCCTGATATCCCTTCGAGTGCAATGTTTTTGGAGGGTTAAATGCTCTTTCGTAGGGACAGAGAGGAGAGAAGGGGGGGGGGCGGAGTCTGCCTTTATATACATGAAAGTCTTAGGGGTTCAGTAGTAAGAGTGAGTCGACAGGCTAATTATCCTGTCGCTGACTTTCTGTTTGTTGAGGTGTATTTCGGGAGGGATTGTTTGCTAATTGGGGTTATTTATAAACCTCCTAACGCTAACTATAGTAAAGAACTTGAATCAGAAATATTTACACTTACTCCTAATTATAATAGCATAATACTTACTAGAGATTTGAACACAAATTTGAATTCGAATACTAATCTGACTAAACATTTGAAATCTGTAATTTACTCCGCGGGACTTTCTACAATGCCACATGATTCCACTCATCACTCTAATTTTACTAGTACACGCATAGACTTAATTATTGTAGATGACCTTGAAAAAGTACTATCCTATTCACAGCATGCAATTCCGTTCTTATCTAATCATGATCTTATCAACATTGAGTACCAAATGTCCAGTAATCTCCCTCCTAAACCTACTCCTACACTGACTCGAAATCTTACACTAATCAATGAACAAGAATTTCAGGATCATTTAATATCATATGATTGGGCAAATTTATCCTCAGTTCGTGACGTGAATACAAAGGTAAACGGTCTAATTACCATTTTGACTCATGCATTTAACGAATTTGCGCCTTTATATGTACCACGTTCTCGAAGGGAAACGGCCCCATGGATTACTACAGAAATAAGAGAATTGATGAGAAAAAGGGACACAAAACGTAGATTAGCAAGAAGAACCAGGAATAGTAGTATACAAGCGGAATTTCGCAAGCTTCGGAATCTTGTGCAGACGAAAATTAGGGACTCTCACAACCAATTTAACTTTAACGCAATCAGAAATAAAAACAAAAAAGAAAATATTTTTCATCTTCTCAGGCGCTTGCGTTTAATTCAACCTAAACAGGAATGTCCTGATCAAAATTTCTCGGCTAGTGAATTCCTTAATACATTCATGTTGAAACCTATTGTGACACAACTTCCAATTACCTCTTCCAATTTACCTCTGCAAACTTTTAATGAACATGATTTCTTTTTTTCTGATATTACTCCTGAGACTTTCCTCAAGGAAGTAATGGAAGTTAATTCTAATGCGATCGGTATGGATGGAATATCGATAAAAATGATCCGGTTAGCTCTTCCAGTTATCTTCCCAATATTATTGGAGATTTATAATGCATCTTTACAAAGTGGTATTTTTCCAAATATATGGAAAAAGGCACTAATACAACCGATACCTAATATCACCAGTCCTACTACCACTAAAGACTTCCGGCCAATTTCTATCCTTAATGTGTTATCAAAGCCACTTGAACGGATGGTGCACAGACAACTAACAAATTTTCTAGATAATAATAAATTATTAGACCCTATGCAATCGGGCTTCAGAGCCAAACATAGTACACTCACAGCCTCCCTAAAAATCACTACTGATTTTAAGCTGGCGATCGATAAAAAAGAGATTACGGTTGTGGTACTTTTTGATTTTTCAAAGGCTTTTGACACAGTGAACCACAGTTTACTTTTACAAAAACTCAAATCTTTCAAAATGTCCAATTCAGTAATAAAGTGGTTTGCCTCCTATTTAAGTAATCGTTCACAAAGTGTAAAGACTAGTAATGCTGATATGTCTGAATGGGTGGAAGTTAAAAGTGGAGTTCCGCAGGGGTCCACACTTGCACTGTGGCCAACTGCCCGCAAATTGGCTACAAATAAGGGGAATTGGGGAAGTTAGGAAACTGAGTGAAGGTATACTCAGTCATCAGGTCAATATCTTGGTTAATTGGGTATTATTTAACCACTTACAGTGACACAGTAGATTCACGAAAGCCTTATC
>CAKNYM010049220.1:118597-141043 GCA_932195095.1 Andricus curvator | reverse complement strand
TCATGGTCAAGATCAAAATAAAGGTCACCATTGAATTCCTTGTTGAAAGTTCCTTCAAGAATGACCTTGACCGCCCTGAAAAATATCTTACCTGAGGAAATATTTAGCCGTCCCGGGACTTTTTGGACACCCGGTATATATATATATATTTCCCCATCTCACAATTAAGCTGTAGTTGGATATTAAGCAGGCACTATTTAAAGCTCCCTCCTTCTCATACTATCCATATACTTAACAACCTACGGTAAATATCGTTTTTTACAAATTATTAAATACTCTGAAGCAGTTTTGTGGCGGAATCGTGTATATAAGTGTTGAAATATTGCGATCAATCGGTTCATGCAGAATTAGCAAAAATTGATATTTCACTCAATTGTTTAATTTTTGTATACTACTATCATAAATTGATTGCAAGCCTGTTTTTCGTGAGTTTCGTAAGTATTTTAAAAATTATTGGCATAAAAGTAAAATATTTTCTCCAAAATAGCTTATTTAAATCGATCAATTTATCAAATAAAGATATTATAGAAAGAGCTAAGATTTTGATGGTTTTAAAAATTATTCATAACTGTCAAATTAAGTGTAGGTAACATGTGGGCGCCCCCGTGAAAATGGTCCTTATGGCCGGTTCTAGTTTAGGAGATATTCACGTTTTTCTAATTCAGGGTCAAAATATTTATTGTCGGGGTTGAGAAGGGATGATACTGAGACCTATACTGAATCCAATGGCACTATATTCATGTTCCAAAAGCAACCGAAAGTGAGTTTATTTCATGTTCGAAGAAAAAATATAACACGTGTGCCTATGGCACTCGCCAAGTTTAGATGCGTTTTTCTCGAAAAGCGGTTTACGAAGTTCTAACTTCAAAAATTCCCCGGCGACTCGTTTTTCAACATAAATGGTTTGCCTTGGGCTTTTTAAATTCTCATCATTTATGATTGAGAAAGTATTAGAATTGTCTGAAATTTGACATCACAGTTTTTCAACGGATCTCCACGTTTTGAGACACCCTGAAGCCGAAAATCAGGTTTTGGCGATGGATGGCGTCTGTCTGCCCGTCTGTTCGTAAACACGATAACTCTCGAAAAAATGAACGGATTGAATCGATTTTTGGTACACTTTTTTTAGGTCCCAAAAGAAAGAACGAGTTCGTTAACCAGCCATTTTTGATAGAAATCCAAAAAGTTAGAGCATTTTCAAAACTTTTGAGACCAGTTTTTTTAAGATTTCAAAATTTTATGTATGACTATTCGTAGTACATAGAAAGCCGAACAGTTTATTCTTATGATTTTTTTCGATAGAAAAAATTACGAGAGTTATAGATTTATATTATAGAGTTATATAAGATTATCGTAACAACTTTTTGAATTTTCTTGAAAAATCGAAAATTCAAATTTTGATAGCACAAAAAATAATGAAAAATCAAAAATTCCATTTTGTGGTCAAACTATGCCAGATACGAAAAAAGATGATTTGAGAAAAATTGTGCTCCTAAAAAAGATCAACAAATTTCTTATTAATCACTTTTCAATAAGACGCGTAGTTTTTGTTTTATTCGTAAAAAACAATATTAAAAATGAAAAATTGAATTTTTGGATAAACGACACAATCTATGAAAAAAATAAATAGAGAAAAATGCTTCACCCGAAAAAGAGATACAAATTTTTTATTAATAAATTTTTGATAGGACGCGTAGTTTTTGTATTAATCGTGAAAATTATCATTGAGAATAAAAAAATTAAATTTGTGAAAAAACGACACAAGCTTCAAAAAAAAATCAGTGAACAGAAATTGTGCACCTAAGACACATCTACAAATTTGTTATAAATCACTTTTTGATAGGAAGCATAGTATTGGTCCCAATCGTAAAAAATAAGATTAAAAATAAAAATGAAAAATTGGTGGAAAAACGACAAAAGGTAAGAAAAAAAATTGATAGACAAAAGTTGTTCACCCAAAAAAGAGATACAAATTTGTTATTATTTATTATATTCTCATCATTTATGATTGAGAAAGTATTAGAAATGGAGCGCGTAGCGCGAGTGTCACGATGAGAATGTATACCTCAAAGCCTACAGAGCATTGAGCAATTTAAACTTTAACTATACAAGTGCAAAGAATAAATATCCGAGCGCGAGATCCGTCAGACGCGCGCCTAATTTTCTAAAGAGTTTTCGTAAAGTTCGTTTTTTATCTATTGTTCAATTTTTAAAATAAAGTATTAAAATGCTGCAGAAAATTACCTTCAGAATGAGCCCAAGAATATTAGAAAATGTCTTTTATTTCAAGAGTTATTACTCTATGCTGACATTATCAAAATTAAATTCCTTTTTACTTATTTATCAGTTTGTCTGTTTTCAGTAACGCAACGCGTGGTATTCCGATTGCGATAAAACGGAGATATTTGCTGAATGTTCAATAAAACTCTAAATCATTCTAGAAAAAAGAAAATTGTAGAATATATCATTGCAGAACAATATTGATAATTCTAAAGTATTCTATAACATTCCAAAAAGTATTCTAGAAATTTTCAGAACATGTTACAATATTTTAGAATATTTTAGTAGAGACAAGAACATGCCAAAATTTCAGAATAATATAGAACATTCGGAGCATTCCAGAAAAGTAAAAAGCATTCCAGAATATTCCAAAAAAGTTAGGAAAATTCCAGAAGTTTCAGAGAATACTTTAGAAATAAAACAATATTGAAGAAAATCCCTTAACATTCTACAATATTCCACAGTATTCTGGGGAAGTCAAGAACTTCCCTCAACTTTCAGAAAGATTCAGTCAAAAATATTCCACAATATTGATTAAGGGCACCCAGGCGAAGCCGGGAACAAATAGCTAGTAATAATTATAGAAAGCATTTAAATATTAACTATTTAGGAAAAAATATGTACCCTTATAGTTTATACCTATTCCTCTGATGTTTACAGTACTTATACATTTTATGGAAAAAGTATGTGCACTCAATTTATGGTGGTAGTGTATTCTTTTACTAAAATTTTTCAATTTTTTTGAAAGTTAAAATAATGCTTGTTCCAAAAAGATAGTTTAAATCGACACAGAAATTTCACGAAATTTTCATATTACCTTAAACATAACTATCTTTCTTTGCAATTAAATAATTGAAAGATATAATTTTAAATTATTTACTGTAAATCCCAAAGATATTTTTCATCGCAAAGATCTATATAAATTTTTTTGGAGGTTTACTGTGTTATTAAAAAAAATAGTAAAGTTATCAATTTCCGAAACAAAATAAGAAAATACATAAAAAGAAAGCTTTTTATTGCAATCTAATAGATAGAGTAACAGTATTTTATTAATTGATATCTTTCAATTTAACAATTTCATCATATAATGCAATATCTGTACTTTTACTCAATAAAGTATTCACTGAAATGAGTTAATCGCACACTACTAAAATTTCAAGTTTTTATGATTGGGCGGTTCACGTCAACTCTGCAGCCTTATATGTTACTTACAAACAAATATTTCTTATTTATAATATTCTATTTACATAGTGGCAAAGGCTCCTGCAAGTGTGCCTGCGAGTTGTATAAGCTTTTGATATTTTTAATGACAGTTCGACGATTTGTTTTAGAAATGAGCATCAAACCAAACTATAGTACATAGTTTTGAAACTGATTTGTTGTGATACTTTTTTGTGATTGATCATGTTCCGAATAAATATAGGCTTATTGAAAAAGTGGACACATTTCACGTAAGTGTATATGTTTCTTGTCCACGTAAAAAAGTTCCATGAAATTTTCGTGCTATTGTTACAGAATTTCTCTGGCAAATACAAAAGAAGTCTTTTGAGATTGCGCCTAAATTTCATAGAATTCTTTTACATGTCGTGAATATTTGCTGCGAAGGGTTTCCTATTTTGTCTTACCCTGTTTTCTAAATACTTACATATTGTATTTATATCTTAAATTCAGTTGATGTCAAAGCCGTCTATGCTTCCAAAAAGCTAATGCATAGTTTCTATATTGTTTTAAAGTATGTCATTATATTTATATGTAAGTACTTTTAAGTAGTTTCCACGGTGAAATGTAAAAAACATATTTTTACTTATTAAGCAGGCGGCCGATAATTTACATCATATTGTAAATTGCAATGCAGGTATATTTTACTAGTAAACATCTTCCGTCATCATTGAATTCGCGCAGCTACAGTCAGTTACAATCTAACTAGGAAGCCGTTTATTCTTATTTTTACTCTTATCTAAGCAATAAACTGAATTGTATACAAATCAATACAGATTACTCGCGCTGATAAATTGATATATTTTTATCCATGCTTACAAAATGATCAAAACGTTTCAGGGTAAGAAGAGCGTAATAAATACATTAATTATCAGGGTGCTCAATCAATACCCAACTTAATGAATCTAATGATGCGGAATAATTTTTTATTTGAAGTGTTTAAAATTGAAAATTGAACATTAAAAATTGAGCAATTTAAAACTGAAATGTTCAATATTGTACTTAAGCTTTCGGAATTAGACAATTTCCAAATAAATAACATTTAAAATTGAAAAATTGAAAAGTAAAAGCCACACAAATTAAAAATGTTGTATTCCAAGGTCTTGAAAGATATAAATGTCAAATTGAACATTTTCGAACCGAGTTTAGTTAAACTTGAAACTTACAAAATTGAATAATTTTACACACAGGGCAATGAACATTCGACATATTGAAAAAAAAAAACACATTGAAAATTGTTCGAGCAATTAAGACTTTCGACTGGAAATTGTACAATTTGGAACAATTTAAGTAAATTTTAGGCCAGAATTCAATGCTTTAATTAAAAATTGTATAAGTTAAAGCGCTTTTAATTACAATTTTTGTCTAATTCTCGAAATTTTAATCTTATCTGTTTGATATTGAATGAAAAATCGTTCAAATATTGAAAAGCTTTGATATCATGAACGCTTTCTAATAATAAATTTTCATTCCAATTTGAAATAGTATTTTATAATTTCGAAAAATTAAATTAAAAAATATTCAATTTTTACAGTGTCAGTTTAAAAGTGTGCAACTTATACAGTATCAAACTGAAGTTATAAAAATTGTAGCGTGCTTAATTCAAAATTATTTAACTATTGATGGATTTCAAGAAGAAAAAATGTAATAACGTTTACATTCATATCCGAAATTAGTAAGTTTTGATCGTTCTAAAATAACGATAATTAAAGTAATAAAAAGCTTGCATATAAACTTTTTCGGCAATTTTTAACGATTTAAATTTAAAAGCAAACAATTTTGAATATTTAAATCTAAAATTATTTATCTTTTTTAGTTCAAAGTACTTTTGTTTCAAACGCTTTTTTCTAACTATTCAAAATTGGAAACATCAAATTTAAAATTACCCTAGTATTGCGGCTTTCAATTTTTAAAAATGGAATAATTTAAAGGTTTTAAATTCAAAATCCTCAAAATTTATTTTTTCAATATTAAAGGCATTAAACCTAAAAAATTGCTCAACTTTTATTAAAAAATTTAAAATAACAAGTTTTTTCTTCTTTCCAATTTCATAATTGTACGTAGCCATTTAAAGAATTTAATAACGAACGCGTTCAATCGCACATTATTTCATATGATATCAGGTGACATGTACGGAAAGTTATTGGATAGTATATTATACTAAAACTTAAGAATTAAACAAACTCCCAGTAAAAAAATCAATTCCCTGTGATTTCCCAGCTTTTTCTCGGTTTCCCGGTCCACCCTGATTAGTTTCTGAATTAGTTTTTAGGAAGCAAGTGTAATAAATTTCGATAAACACATTTCCATTTATTTATATTATAAGAGCCTTTTTTGTAAGAAATGGGAGCAAGTCTCTCCATTATCTTGATTACTGATGTTTTTATCACTCATAGAAATGTGCAATACATGGAGACGTTTCATTTGCATACGTAGCAAAAATGTTATTCTCTTAGAATATAAATAAGAGACTCCTTATAAGCAATCTTATTTTTGTAGCTCTTCAAACGTGTAATTTTAATTTATTCATGCTTAAAGTGTGAAAAACAGTTTATTTTAAGCAAAAAAATGTATACTAAAAGTGGTTTTTGGATTAATACTATAATATTTTTGCGTGTAAAGTAAAATTTATTTCAAACAATGCACCATTATTGTCCTATCAAATTTTCTCGCAATTTTTGGCAAAAATTATGAAAATGAAATGTATTTTTAACAAAATCCATATGCTGCTTGCTTCTTAAAAATGCTCCCTTGATTTTAAGCAAAATATTTTAGAATAGTTAGACAGATACGTTTTTTTCGAGAACGTTTTTTTTCTCTCCTGAAAACTAGCCCAATCGTTATTTTAATTGCTCTTCTTTAAACTATTATAAAAACATGCCATCGGCAGTTATAGTATTAAACGATTTTTAATTTCGTATTGATATTAACTATTACTCTTATTATATGAAATTCATTACAAACACGTAATTTGTGCGTTCATCAAAATTGATCTTTCATCCGAAAAAAAAATTTGACTTGCTGTTTTTAGGATTGGCCATAATTTATTTTTCAAAATCGTGAAATAGTTTTGTGTATTTTAAAGCAAATCCCTGTGCTATGGAATTTCTGATTGTAAACATGAAATGAAAGCATATTCTTAGTGGACGTCTGGAGTTTGATGTGTGCTGTTTTATTTTTGAGTGCAATATAGCTTCTATCTAACAAAAAAGAAACGGCAGGATTGTATTTTTAATGTGATCGTGTTTGTTGTTTGCTTTTATGGTGTCAAAACAATTTTTCGCTTTAAAATACTTTTCAGAATTTATTTAAAAAAATGTATTTCTATGACAAAAAAGCACGAGTAGTCTGTATCAGACAAAAATTACATAAGCTGTACGTTGTACATAGTTTATAAATGAAAAGAGAAGCACGAAGTCATTGGTGTCTTTGTACTTTGACAAATTAATTTAAAGTAAATTTGATGGAGTACACTTATTTTTTAGTAGTATTCATAGTGCACGCATTATATTTGGATATGATGTTACCAAATAAGTTATGTATAAATTGAAAAAATGTGAAATAATTGGCCAACGACGCTATTAGAAAAATTTCTGGTGTTACTTGTATTGTGCCATGCCTGTGATTCGTCTTTAAATTCAGCCTCGTTTCTTTTTATCTACATACAGCTCTGTTTCACTTAAGGCATATCCTTCCTAAGCCTTTGGTTCATTTTGGATTAAAAATGAAAAGTTTACTTGTATATTGGTAGCTCCGCGGGTCGATTATTTCTATAAAGAAAATGATTTGCTGTAGTTCGCCAGAACTTCCATAGTCAGGTTCGTCTACTCTGAGCTCCGGTCGTTATTCCAACCCCAGGACTTCCACCATTCGGAAGTAGTAGTCTTCTGTTGAATTCTCTCATTTCATAATTATTGTTGCCGTTGTTTTTCTCATTTGAACTACAATTATGATTAGTGGAGGTGGGAGTCGTTTCTTCCAATATTAGAGCGCAATGACTGTTCGTATCACTATCCGCACCTCCATCTTGCAAATTATTTGCTAATAAAGGATGCTTACTAACGGCACAATCGTCAGTTTGGAGTAACAGCGATGCGTTACCTGAAAGTAAAATTCATCATAATGTTATTTTCTGTTATGTTATCTTGGTCAAAATGTAGTCCTATGGGATAGTTGGATGGTAGTTTGTGGGGAAAATATTTTGTAGTTGGATCACATATTTATGAATAAAAATAAACAAGTGTCTACTAAAGTTACGATAGGGTTTCTCAAGCCCATTCCATTGATTATAAACATTAAAAAAATGGATCTTCAAACACGAAGGTCGAAAACGGTTCTTTTTTGTTCGCTATTTTTTTGTATAAAAAGAAAGCTTAGTTACTTTTTTGAAAAACTTGCTGTACGTTATTTTATAAAAAAAATGTAATGAATTTTTATATTTCATTAAATGTAATTGATGACTAATCAGAAGACGTATTTCCCTCGTAGTATAATTTTTCTATATTGGATTAACATCTAAACAGTGCTTTTTCATAGACATGCAAATGTGTATGGCACTCGAAATTGTCGTGGACAAATTTCATTTGTTGATATTAAAAGAGTTATGAATCGTCGAAATATTCCAATGTATTTTTTCCTTTAATTTTGGAAGGACAAATATTTATTTTTTCCAAAAATGATTTTAATCAATAAATAGGGCGTGAAAAATCATATTTTCCATACATGTCTTTTAATGAAAAAATACACTTTTTGGGTTGGGGCAGTTAAGAAATATAATGCCCCATACTATAAGCTTATTTGTAAAGTACTATTGAAAAGGGTAGCTGAAAATGATCGAAATTAGCTTTTCGTAATATATTGATAGTAAAACTACATTCACTATTTCCATAATCTTTTAGGGCGTTTCTACATGTACCGAAAAATGCAGCTATTTGTACCGAAATTTTTGTACAAATAGTCCCTTTTCCAGGTCCCGCTATTCGTACCGAAAAAATACGGCTGTTCGTACCGAAATTTCGGTACAAGTAGCCACGACTAATATTTTACTAGGTATACGAAAATAAACTGGATTTCCAACCTAAATTGAATTTTCGATATTTTTTACGTATAAAATGACAATGAAGTGAAAAATTCATAAGTATGGTATTTTAGGCAAATAATAATGTTGAAGATACCATTTATTTAAATTTTCAATATAAAATATTTTCGCACTAGAGTATTGTTAACATAATATTATTTGTTATGCCAACAACATTTATTTCTCGACACCTAAAATCGCAATGTAACTCGTTTCTCATATCAATGTGCGTTTATTTGCCAACTCGTTTTAAAATGCATCTGGAAAATTGCTTAGACAAAAATACTTTAAGTAGTTTAAGTAGTTGAGTACTATAATAGTCAGCCACTGTTGAGCTGACGTCTATATTTTACAAAAACAGTATTTGAAGAACTATTACTCTCATATTTTAACACTACACAGAGACAAATATATACACTGTAAAAAAAGTTAGTGTGAATTTACATCCTGCGACGATGGAAATAATTCGATCGGTTTGGCACATAGTAAATAAGCAGAATTCTGTAAAAATACATATTTTTCTTCTTAACCTGCGTCCGCCGTAAAGAAATACATGCAGGACGTAAACTTTCCGTCGTCGACCGTGAAATTACATACGGGTCGTAAATCATCACAAAAATTATCAAATGAGCCACTGTCCGAAATCTCGTTGAATTTTTTATTCAGCTTTTATAATCAAAAAGATATTTCGAGGTTTAGTTCGCCAAAAACTTTTCGGTTATTCAAATTTCAATATTTTTTTATCTCTGACTTATTCATAATGATTCCTGATTGACAAATTTCCCTGACTTTAAACTGATTTGCAGTTTTTCTCTAACCTGTGGTCAGCTTGCTACTATTCACAACTGTTCACAGAGGTGAAAATATTTTAGAGCCATTTTCTGTATTTAAGGGAGAAAACGGAATGTAACCACTTGACAGTCTCAAAATTTATAAATCAAAGCGACATAACGTGCAAAACAACGTAAACCAGAATGCAAACGAACGAAATGCGCACCCATTGGTAAGAGGCCGTTCGGGCGTCTCCGGAACTCATCGTTTGTCACGAATTACACTCGCTAGTCCCGAATGTTCCAAAACGTCCTGCACATTATTGTGCGGCGTTCGTCCGTGCGGACTTACTCCCTCTCCATAGAAAAGCACTCATCGTCAAAATTTACATATACTTTCGTAGACTTAAAGTCCCAAGTAAATTTATCACCTTACGTAAACTTACTATGTCCCACGCCAATCAAATAATTTCCATCATCGGACGTAGTAATTTTACAGTCGACTGCAAATAGAACAACCTTCGTTCTATTTTCACATTGTTACCTGAAGTAAAATCACTCTAGATTGCAAATAAGTACTGTAGTATCGTAAATTAATCAGGTTATACACTGTAATTTAAAAATACATTGCACGTATAATTACTAGCTGATTGTAAATATCACCAAAGCTTTTTTTACAGTGTACGCATAAATAAAGTTTTCATTGTTTAATTATATAATTTTGTCTTCTGTAAAATATAGTTTAATGGAGTGGGCACAAGAAATATGCACCATTAAAAATGTGTTGCTCCTCTCAATATTATTGCTTGAACAAAAAAGTTTTCTGCAGGGACCAGAATCTTTTATCTTTAACCAGAGTTGAAAGGGTTCCTGAAGCAGATCTGGACCCTCACTAGGCCATTCAGGGTTTCTGATCCCTCGTTTTGTGTAGTTAAAAGCAGAAGTATTCTTTTTTTACTGTAGGTGTTAACAGTCACATCAACAACATAGACCACTGGCGTCTCTTAGTGGGTTAACATTTTAACAATGGGATACCTTTGCTATTTCGTTGGGTTATTATTTTTGGAGTGATCTCAGAGAAGTGGAAGCAAAACTTCGTACAATCCACAGAAAAAAATGTATGGGTACATGCATTTTATTGCGGGTCCGGAATATTTTCAAGTTGGTGAAATCTAATGTTTTCGCATTGAAATAAAAGATGATACTATAAGTTACCATAGTATTAGTCTCCTATATTTTAAAGAAATTTGAATGCCAGAAGATAATTTTTGTTTGCAGGTAGATGGAACACTGAAATAAGTGTTAGATTCACACTTCGTTGTTCTCTTTGTCGTGTTCCGTTTCGCTCCCGTAAGGTTGTACTCTCGGCTGTACCGGTCGAAATCTTTAAATACAGGACCATCTGAGTCATGCCATCTCCTCCATTTATTTTATTATCATTATTATAGTTTCACGTACTCGTATATCTGATTGAAGATTTTATATCGACACTTATATACAGTATTTCAAAAGACCAACAACAAATATACATCCAACACATCGAAATCAAAACCAACAAAATTACCCACTACTTACCAGAAGGTGCCGTGACAGATGGAAGTGTAGTTCGGCGTACGAAGTTTCCGTTGTTCATCGGGTCTGGTGGCCCTTGAGAGAACGACTGAATGAAAGTAGTTGTCTGCGGCGGAGGTTCCCGCAGCAATTTTATTTTCTGTATCATCTCTCGAATTTCGTAGCGCAAAATACCGAGAAAACACAGTTTAGTGAAGGCGATAACACAGAACCCTAAGACAAAGAGCAAATCCGCTGTCTTTCTGAGCCAATCCATTAAGTATTCCTCGCAACCTTTGGCATAAGTTGGCTCGCAGACTTCGCTTACATTTGAACTCGGCTCACAACAAGTTTGGGGCCAACGAGATCCAAAATCTTGAGGATCCGTGACACCACAGCAAGAGAAATCTCTTTGAAGGCGATCCCATTGTTCGCTAAATCGCGACTCCTTGTTGTAATCCCCCTGAGACAAAGACTTTATGTTATACTCTCGTAGGAAGCAAATTAGGGTGTCCTAAAAAAAACACCATAGTTTTGTGTGGATCACGCGCCCCCTAAACTTGTTCTATTTGGTGACAAAATAAATGCGTATTGTTGTTTTATTTAAAAAAAGAAAGCTCAACCCGTGGTCCTGGGACTTTAAGCAGCCCCAAAATGATTATAACTATTAGTTAACGTCAATTTACGGAAAAATAATAATTGTTTGACAGGAAATAGAACTGATGGTACTAGACGCTGAGAAAAAAACTTGGCCTCATAAGACCAAAAATACTAACCCTAATCGTGAACAACTACCCATTATACATACATTGATCAGCAGTTCGAACTCGAAAGTTCATTGCCTCACTACCCGATTCGGGTAGTGTTTCTAGGTGGATATTTACTACCAATGTGGGCCCAACACACCCACGACGGGCCAACAGCACGCAGTATTCCTGAACGGTCACCCATCCAAGTACTAACCACGCCCAACAATGCTTAACTTCAGTGATCTTACGAGAAAGAAATGTAAAATTTAAATTAATTAATTAATTAATTTAATTAAAAGTGTAAAATTTTCAAAATGCACAATTTGATATTTCAACCCCTATAGAGAGTAGGTTTTCATGCGTAGGGATAGTATTTTTGTTCTAATTGGGTCAAGTTTTTCTTTGTCGGTGTCTGGTACCATCAGCTGTATTTCCTGTAAAACACTTATTATTTTTACGGAAATCAATGTTAAATAATAGTTTTACTTATTTTTGGGCTGTTACAATTCCCAGAAACGCAGTTTAAACATTTATTTTAAATGAAAAAAAGTACGCATTTATTTTTTCACCAAATGGAACAAGTTTAGGGGGTGCGTGAAAAAAAATTGTTTTTTTAGGACACCCTATTTTACATAGAATGGAGCTTAAACTAAGGTTGAACTGGCCAATGTTTACTTAAACTACTTGCGCCTGACATTTGAATTTCAGAAGTTCTACCCGCGAATAATACCCACATAAACAGCTGTTCACTTGAAACGTCTTTGCGTGCAAATTAATGAAATATTAACAAAGTGGAAGATTTGTTTCCTCTTAACTTCGACCAAAACAGTGATAAAAATAATAATAATTTGCATTTTAGTAAATTTTGTAATTGATTCATTAAATGGCAGGGAAAAAATACTTTTAACAACAAACAAATTTGTATGTTCTTAATTGAACACATCGATTTAAAATGAGAACTCACATTTTTAAGAGTGTGAATTATTTACCTGGAGTCGTAACCTAAGAGTTGGGCGAAGTTCAGCACGCATCCTTTCAAAACGAAACACCCAGGCGACACCGATGACCACGTCGCCGAAGAGAAGAGCTAGTAAGAGGACCCAATAAGCATTAAGGAGTCGAGCACTAAGGCGCCTTGCTGCAATGCAGCCGAGAAGTTGAACGAGACCCAGCTGAATTGCTAGGGCTAGATAAGCATATAGGGCGGTGGGGTCAAATGCTCGTGGTACGCCCGGTACTAAATAACGTCGAGGATCTCCCGAGAAGAGAAGCGTTCGCGATACAGCCGCGGCAAAGCCAAATGCGCTGCCCAGCAAGACTATGTTACAGGCATATATCCATAGACGATAATATCGCATCGCGACACCCTGGGTCCCCAAACGGCTTAGCGACTTTGCCGCTGATACACCACCAATTGTAACGTTGCTGCGGCTTGTCGAGATAAACTTTCCGACGTTGGCGCTATTATTTGTGTTACTAGTAATATAACTGCATCCGTAGTTCCCTGAATTGATGTTATTATTGTAACTAGAGTTGTTGTTATTATTGTTATTGTTGTTATTATTGTTATTGTTGCTAGTGCCGTTATTAGTGTGTTCCTCGATTTCCAATAGAAAAACAAATGGCGGTTCACTGTTATTATGGTTGGCTGTTTTTTGGCTATGTGTCAATTGGGGGGTGGCGAAGCGTTGCAGCAGCATCACCGTCATACTATCAAAACTCCCTTAGCACTCTTCTGCGGATATAGTTTTGAACTTTGGTTCACACTGGTGTTACACTATATGTGTTGAAATAAATTCGCTTTTGAGGCTGAAGGATTCAGTGCCATAGTATCCTGTAACAGAAAAAGTTGGGAATTTTGTTAGAAGGGTTTACAGAATTGCAATCGTTTTTTAATGTGTTTTTTTTTTCAAGTTTTATACTCTCTCGAGCTTAGGGTTTTTGAAATTTTGTAGGTGAGGCTTGGAATTGCCGAAATCGGATTTGTAGAAAAAAGTTGTCTAGAAGCAATAGGTTTAGCGTCTGGGAAATGTATGTGTACGTCCGCAAGAAAAGATCTTATCATGCTGGCATGAGTTACATATAGGATATACTGGAATAATTTTCTGAAATTTTACGCTCTTCTCGAACCGTCTTGGTTGAAAAGTGAGGAAACATACCGTTTTTGGAAAATCTAGTTGGAAGGCAGTATTTACAGAAATTGTCGATAAAATACTTTTTTCCCGCACATAACCCTTTTTCTATAGTACACACTAAATCCCAAGGCGTCAAATTTTGATTCAATTGTGGATCAATTCGTTGCAATGGGAAAAACAATTGATATCTGCGTAGGAAGATATGAATATAGTTGTAATTTTCAATATAGTAGTTATGTAATTGTCAACTGTTTTTTCCACTGTAACGAATTGATCCACTTTTGGATCAAAATTCGACGCCGTGATATTTAGTGTGTAAGTGTATGTAACTTTAACATGAGTGTAACGCTAGGGGTGACTCCCCCAACCCGCCTCCTACAGGCGTTACGTAGTTTTTAAACGACTCCAAATGCAACTTCATTCCAAGTAATCATGAGCTATATGAGGATCTTGAAAGTTGCAACAGTTGTGGCGAAACTGCTTGCTTGTCACGACGTCCATAATCTACATATATTATGGTATTACAGTTTGCTCAAAGAAAAAAGGTCCCCATTTTGCAGACGTAAATATAACTTATAAGTACATCAGAATGTTTCGCTTATGGCAATTTGCAAACTTTAATTGCATTTACTTCCAAATGCTTCTTGCCGGAGATTCCTCATTCTAGAGTACGCTCTCCTTTTTATCTATGTACATGTGGGAAATTTATCTGGACAGCTTTATAATAATGCTCAAAAATAGTCTAGGTCCCTTTTCTTTCCTTTGGCTAAATATCGTGCATACACTCAGAAAAAAATGTATTCCTTCAACAAAATAATTGGTTTCTTCAACCAAATAATTTGGTTATCTATGGCTGGGTGATTTCACAAAATATTCTGCTGATTTCACCAAACTTTTTGGTTAAATCCGCCAAATTTTGGTTGTTCTTATAATAATCATAAATGATGTAGTTTAACTAACAAACATTTTCTTGATTCAACCAAATATTTTTCCGAGTTTCTGGACACTTATACGGGGTTTCTTCACAGAATCATTGGAACATCGGTATGTCCAGGATCTGTCCGGGGTTTTATGCAAAATATTTAAGTTTAGAGGAACCCCTAAACTGTTTTAAAAGAAGAGAAAATACTCGAATTTAAACATGAAGTTTCGAAATACATCTAAACTCTCTGTGCATCAGGGAGACGAACAAGTGACGCTTAACAGGCAATAATATAAATTCTCTTGTATAGGATATTTCTGGAACTTTAAAATACATAAGGTTAACTAAAAAAAATTAGGTAGAAGGTCTATTGAAAATTAAGGACACCGTTCACAGAATAAACCACGTGCTTATTCTTAGTAGATATCGTGATGTGCTGATCTGCTGATTCAGATTCGAATTTTATTCATTGAAAGGGCTTTAAGTCTATCATAAGAATAAGAATAAAATTTTACAATAAAAATCATTTCAAATTTTTTAGTAAGCATGCTAACTAAAGCTGATATATTAAGTATACATGCTAAGTAAACCAAGCAGGTTACAACTTATTACACACACTAAATCCCAAGACGTCAAATTTTGATCAAGAAGTGGATCAATTGGTTGCAGGGGGAAATAGTTTACAACTATAAAAGTACAAAACTCATACTTGTAAAAACATTTTAAGTTCGCATAGCACCAGCTATACCAGGAAGTTTTATAATTTTTTTTGTTCTCCATATACCATTGCAACTTTTTATTGAATTTACGTGCTGGTATGAATATTTTTTTAATGCATTTAATGATAACCAGAGTGACATAGGCATATAAAGATTCGCACCTGGGCAATTACACGTCAGGAATATCAGAATCTGCAAGTGGTCATTAGTAAAATTATAGTGCTATGTAAGAGACATTTGGGGCCCAAAGGATCTTTAAATTTTCAAAATTTTGGTAGTTACGCGTAAATGATTTTTTGTCTTGGATTTTTTTTTTAATTATGGACATTTTTGGAACCGATAATTGAATTTTGATGAAATTTGGATGTATTAGAGATAAAATTATAAATTTTTAAACTATAAAACTTTAAATAGAACATTTTGAAATTTTGCTTAAAAAAAGTACAAACTAATGTTTTGTTTGTATTTTTCAAAAAAATAAGCGAGGTACGGAAAAAAGTCCAAAAAGCAAAATTGTTGCTTTCAAAGAGCTCTACGAAAATTGGAACGAAATCCGTGGATGGGAGTAGAAGAATTTTGGATTTGAAAAATAAAGGACACCCCAATATCCATCTTTCTGAACAGTTCACCTATTCAATAATTATATACCAGGCTATTTATATCTCTAGTGAACAATTTTGCTTATAAACTTTTGTCTGTCTCTCTTCTCTTTACAGTCGAGAATTTATGTCAGTCAGCCATTAAAATTGTTAATAGAATACATACAATTGAAAGAATGTGCTTTGTAACAGTGTTTTATGTGGTTTTTCAATAAGCTTTAACTTCTTCCATAAGATGTATCTAATAAATGTGAAACTAATAGCTTCGCCCTTTCTATGACTTCGCCGAGCTGCGTCAAGCCTATTGATAAGGCTAAGCCAATTTTACTCTCACTATTAAAATAAAAGCTTGCTCACTTCGTGATATTCAATTATATTAAGTAAAATGCAGTTCATGAATATGTTCGTGTTTTGTAAGCCAAATGCAATTTATTTAACAAACAGAATTTTACTATTCGACCACGAATATAATAACAACTTTTAAATTTTGTTAAGGGGGTTTCCGAAAAAGTCGATCTCTGGTAGAATTGTTTAAAGTCGAGCTTATATTTCAGGTAGAATGTTCTTTTATATGCTAAATTAATTTCAAATTTTTCTACCACACTGATTTCGAGATAATTAATGTTAAAGATGACTACTTTAACACAGAATGCATGGGCAATGCACAGGCACTCTCCATATTTTAATTTTTAGTAATAAAACGCTTGGGTAGAGAAATTAAAAGAATGTGTCTACTTGTGCTGCTTGAAAATACAAATATGTCAGAAAAATAATAAAATCTCTTCACCATGTACTTTTCTAGATAATCGAATGGAAAACATTGAAATTTTAATTACTTTCAAACACATAAACGTCAAAGATTCGCGATCCGGCAACACTGTCCCCTCTCTCCTGCTTTGCTTGTTGCAGGAACTCGACACGCACACACACAGAGTTGGTCAGTGATGGGTAGTTTCAAATTGCGACGTTTCACGGTCTACGAATCTGCCGCTGGTATAGGATTGGTGACTATACGTATACACACACACTACGAATTCTAAGCCAGGAGCGCATTAAAATATTGAGTATGCGGGACCATGAAATTTTTTCAATACAGCATACAACGACAGGCGCCCCACGGGACTCCAATATTTGTACGAGTGTGGGATTCGGAAGCTACCTTAAAAGATTGTTAGAAACAAACTATTTAAAAAATTATAGGTACGTGAACTGACTGATGACGAAATAAGCCTAAAATAAATTATGTCTTTTAGGGATATACACTGATACACTCATCTCCCAATTCTGTGCTGACCGATTTTTCGCCGGCTCCACGCTTGACTGCTTCTGTCTCCCCCTGACCGTCCCTTGACAGCCTATAGGCTCGGATAGTCAGTGCCGTATCAGAAGTTGCTTACATCGCGTCTCTCTGGACACTACTGTGCCATACTGTGCCGGTTTCAGAGAATATATGTGCGGTCCTGAATGTTGACACGAAAAAAAGCATACAATTCTGTGCCGACCAGACCCGAGGCCAGCACAGAATGGCGAGATGAGTGTAGGGGACTCCTGGATAGAGAGAAAAATCTGATGAAATTTCAGCGAATTTGATTAGATAGTAGAAGTAAAGTCAATTCATTTTTAAAAACAGAGTCAATGGAAAAAGTATACTAATTCTCATAAAAAAGTTATTCAAAAACCAAGCGATCCTTTTTGATAATTAATCAACATTTCTCTAGAGTTTAAGTGGCAGTCAAATTATTTTTAAGAAAAGGGATTGAAGCAAATAGTTTATAAATTATATTTGAAAAGTCTATCAGATTTTATTTGATGGTAAACGACTTTTTATATGATTTGGGAAAAAGAATGTAGAAAATGGGTAATCGAAGAATTGAGAATACGGGCTTATATGTAGAATTACTTCATCAGTCACTAAAAACTCTAAATGCGCAGTATTTGTAATTCTTAGTTTTAATAGAAAAATTTATTTAATTACATTAAATTCAACATCATGTCATATTGCATAATACGAGATTCAACGAGATCATTTTAAAAGTCTACCACATGGATGGCTTTGATTCCAATTAAAATTTTAGAGCTGACGCGTTTCTAATTAAAAATAGTGTTCAATTGTAAAGACTAACTGTCGAATCGGGACATACTTTGAAGTGCTTTTCGAAATCCTTTACTCTAAAATATTGAAATTTAAAAAATTAAATAAAAATTAAGTCAAAATTTAAATTCCACTTTAACCTCCAATATTCAAATAAGATCGTTGGATTTTTGTCCTTTTGAATTTCCAAGAATTTCGTAGCTAAAATATTGAACCCTCATCTTGATTATTATCCTTTTTAATGCAATATAAGTGATATCTGTGAACCTTAAATGATAAAAAAAATGTCGTTGATATTATTTAACAATTTTTCATTTTGACTATGTGATTTTTTATTTGTAATTTCTAAACGAAGTTCAGATATTTTTAGAAACAATTCGTTAATCAAAGAAAATGTCTGGAACTAAAAATGTTTAAACTTTTGACATCATCCATATACTTATCTAATTCTTTTTTTATTAGGTAAATAATAAAAAACAAATATATGGTAGCATAAAACAAGGTTGCGAGGTTTAAAAGATATTTAAAAATACTATTAGTATATTTTTTGAAAATTAAAAAAAGTATGCCTATTTCAAAAAAGATATTTAAGAAAAAGAAATAGAAAAACAACATTTTTAAAACGTTTATTGAGAGCGCATTTAATGTTATAGAAGAATAATTAAAAAATTGAAAATTACAAATTGTTAAAATAAAAAATTACGAATGCAAAGAGGAAGCACACAATTATTTTTCATCCGACCACCGTGTGACTCAATCAGTTTCAACCTGAAAGTTCTTGCACTCGACTTTTCTTTGGAGAATTTTTTTCTTCTGATTTCGAAGTATTTTATATTCAAAAGGAAAATAAGTATCGGGCACTTTTTGAAACAGGTAATATTCAAATTTAAGAACACTTTTTTTCTACATATTTTAAATTAATGTTTAGGAATTTTTATTCTAAATTAAAATCTGAGTTAAAAAGTATTAAAAAAGAATTAGATCAATTGAAAACTGTGCGTTTTATGGAGGTTTTTGTATAGCAGAAAATTGTTTTTGTCATTGAGGTTATTAAAGCATTTTTATACTTGACTTTTCTTTATTATTTATTACTTTTGGATCGTTTTTAAACGTTTAAAATTTTTAAAGAAAAAAGTATTGAGCCCTTTCTGAAGTAAGTAAAATTCCATTCTTTGTTTGGCAAATTTTAAATTATTGTTTAAGAAGTGTTATTTCGCATTAAAAAATGAGTAAGAAAGTATTATAAAAGAATTGGATAAATTGAAAAGTGCGCATTTTATAAAGGTTTTTATTCTCTTAAACTGAAGGAGTGAAATTGCCACTGGTTGAATCAGTATTTTGAATTATAACTGGTAAACCAGTGATTTTCCGACTTTTTCTGGGTGAACCAGTAATTGAATCAACTAAAACAGCGTTACTGAATATACTAGCAATACTACTGTCGCTAAATGATAGGTAGAACCAGTGATATAGTGCTCCATGTGGTCAAGACATGAACCTCCTCCAGTCGTCTGGTACGCGTGTGTCCCTGGTCAGGTCTTTGCATTTCTCTAGTGAAAACGAGCTTTATTGTGTACTAGTGTTTATGTTAGAAATATTTGGGGTCTGGCTGCAATCATCAGGGGATATAATATCTTTCGCTTGAAAAGTGGGAGGCCCCTGGCCACTTGGGTTTGACTTTGAGTGACGCGACACGTTGACGTAATTACAAGTCTTCCCCCAGTTAGGCGCAATATATTATATCCTATTATATTGCAGCCTGGCCCTCATTTATTGTTGTGAGAGTAAGGTACGGTTTTAAAAGATAATTTTGCAAAGGTTAGCACAAAAGTGATTAATGATAAGTGTCATACCTAACCATTTGACGGACGAAAACGCGTACGACCGGATGACTACTGGTATTAACTAACCAATGAAACTCACTGATTAAACAAGTCACTGAATTCCACTGAGGGAACCAGTGAAATCTCACTGATTGTCAGTGACACAATTCTGACTGTTTCAACCAGTGAGATTTCACTGTTTCATTTTGAAAGAGTTTATTGCAGAAAATTGTTTTTTGTCATCAAAGTTATTAAAGCATTTTTGCACTGTGCTTTTATTTATTGTTTATTACTTTTGGAGAGTTTGTAAACTTTTTAAATATTTGATGAAAAAATGTATGGAACCCTTTTGAAATGAGTAAAGTTTAATTCTACATTCTTTTTAAACATTGAGTTCAATAACTTTTAGTTTGAAGATGGTTGGGGCTCACCGCACGACTTGGTATGACGCTGCCTTAAAATACTTGGCTGAGATTTTGTATCGAAGATCCAAGTGGTTCGATAGCTCAGTTGGCTAGTGCGGGCGGTAGAATACGCGGGTTTAGGTAGTTCAAGTAGGGATCGAATCCTCAGCGAGTGCGATTTTTCGAAGCGTTTAAGCATGCAATTATATGTGTAAGTGACCGTGTGTACAAATTGTGTATTAATAATGATAAAAAATGAAGATTATATAATAATAATTTCAAAAATAACTTTTTTTTCGTTGAGAAATCTTGTTTTGAATCTTCAGCGATTGTCGCTTGGAATTCGGATTTCTTGTGTTAAGAGAATATAAAGCCCTTGCGTACTAAATTTTCCGTGATTGTCGCTTAGTTTTCCGAGCTCTGTCTCTTGCGATTATAAAGTCTTTGCTTTTTCCATTTTCAGAGGCTTCCAAACAGATTTTCATTCACTTTTTTTAAATTCTTTCAACATGTTACATGCTTTTCAGATAATGATTAAGGGTGGGGGGGGGGGGGTAAGGGTTTCAGCGTGAAAAAAACCACATTTTTTGTGAATTTTTTTCAGAAATATGGATTGAGCAAATTCATTTAAACCTTTTGTACATTATTAAGTATAGTTTCAACAACATTGTCAAATTTCTTTATGCGAAGATATCGATAAACAAGCCGATGAAGGAGCTCTTCCATGAACGTCTTTCGAAATAGACCATTTGCGGTGTTCACTGCATCTCAGCTGGAAATGATCGGAAATCAAAATCCATCAAAATTTAGTCAAAGTATCACGAAATCCTCCCCCCAACGTTCTCTGATTGTTATTTTTTCATTTTTAAATTTTTGGTGGTCATTTGAAGTGAAAACTGCTATTTTTTACGAAAAATTCCGCAATTTTGTTAGTAGAAAACCCCCTTAATGTAAAAAAAATTTCTAAAACTGAACGTTGGGAGGAGGTATTTTATATGTAGAAAGTGTGTACCAAGTTTGAGCGGAATCGGTAATGTAGTTTTTAAATGGCAGTGAACACAGACTTTTGAAAAGTTGTTTTGAGAAAAATGCGTTTAAAATTTGAATGCCTAAAAAAGTGAATTTTTTTTAACCAACACTGAATCATCGATTCTAGCTCCATAGAGTAGACTCCCTGCAGCAGCTTTGATGTCTTCATATGGTGTATTATATAGTGTATATATGTTATATGTATATGTATAGTGTTTTATATAGTGTAGGCACGAGGGTGGCATGTTGGTGGCGGAAGTGAGAACGTGTTTAGTGACAGGTGGAGAGAGAATTTTACGGAATTTGTGTGAAAGGTGTGAGTGGAGTGTGAGGGTGAAGGCCGAGGAGGTGAGTAGGGTTGTGTGGGGTGAATTGGAGAGATAAAAAGTGAGTTTTAGCGTGGGTGGGAGGTGGTATCTAGCTGGATAGGGAAAGTGAGGTTAGGTTGGCAAGTAATCGGGGGAGTTCGTGGTCAGGAGTCTTGTGCTTTCGAGGGGTCAAGGGTGGTTCTCGCAAAGTTAGGGGATGCTAAGGGAGAGAAAGGGGGATCTGCAGGGACTGAGGAATTGAAAAAAAAGGGGGGGAAAAAAGGAAAATTTGGCGGCGAAAGACGCCAAAATTTTCCAGAGACATCTGTCGATTGCGGCAGGTACTGCATGGATAGGTCCCAGTTACCGGCAGTAGAGCGGGAGGTGGGCAGCGAGAGTACTGGCAGTGCTGGTAGTGAAACCGACGGGGAGGGAATTTTCCACAAGCCACGACGGCCAACAACGCGTCGCCCGGTGTCGAGCGGTGCGTCGGGGAGAGGGAGAAATCGGGACGGTGGCAACGAAGGAAGCGAGAAGGTAAGGGAGAGAGCGTCAAGCGCAAGTGACGGGGAGGATCTCTTGAAAAGGAAGAGAGACAGCCAAGAGAGTCCGGAGAAAAGCGAGGTCGAGAGCCCGTTTAAAAAAAGCGGGATAACACCTAGGTCACCCCCCAAAAAAATGGAGGGGATGTTGGAAAAGGAGGCTCTCGGGATGTTGTTAGGCGAGATCAGGGGGCTGAGGGAGGACGTAAGGGGGACCAAGGAGCAGAT